>PVKE010005051.1:0-61098 GCA_004027555.1 Craseonycteris thonglongyai | reverse complement strand
TACTGCCACACAACAGGCAAACGCATTTACCTTTTAAATGAATGAAACAATATGATTCCTCCCAGTCTGTGTTAAAATTATAGGTTTGTTTTCTCTTATTTGGTCCACTCATTTTAGGACTAAAAAAATAAAAATAAAAATAGTTATAGAACTACAATATCATATCAAATTGCCACCATAATAATAGATGACCTACCTCGCTTTTAGTTCATTTAAAATCGAATATATCCAAACACTGTGATCCTAGCTAACCATCATGACCCGATCAGTCCAGCAACCGCAATCAAAATGGCAACTTGGCGTCTCCCGGTTGGGTGGAGGAGAGTTTAAAGAGCGCAGCGGCTACACAAGACGCGGCATGGACAAAGGTGAAAGCTAGGGGAAAACTTATACATACGATATCGCAAACATACCAACGAATATAATAAACCTGTGTAGATACTCAAACAATATTTTAAAATTCTAACAAATGTATAAAAATAAATTATAGTTTTACTTAGTGTTTATGAAAAACTTCTGATACCGTCAAATAATGGCGGGCGCACACAAATCGGGCCGCGGGCGCCATGGCGCCGGCGGGCACAGGGTTGGGAATCCCTGCCCTAAGCCAAAGCTGAATCCAGAGTGAGGCTCTAACACTCTTAAATTCTGTGAAGGCTGAGAGAGATGAGAAAGCTGAAGAAAAAAAGTTTGAATAGATTAGTTCATGAGGTTTAAGGAAAGCCATCTCTATAACATAAAAATGCAAGGCAGAGCATCAAATGCTGATGTAGGGGCTGCAGCAAGTTATTCAGAAGATCTAGCTAAGATAATGAAGGTGATAACACTAAACAACAGACTTTTCAATGTAGAAGAAATAGCCTCCTATGGGAAGAAGATGCCACCTAAGACGTTCCTAGCTAGAGAGAAAAAGTTCAGTTCCTGGCTTCAAAGGACAGGCTGACTTCCTTGTTAAGGGCTAATGCAGTAGGTTGAAGCTTGTTTAGCATTTCAAGAAATCCTAGGGCCCTGAGTAATTATGCTAAATCTACTCTGTCCCTGCTCCATAAATGGAAAAGCAAAGCCTGATTGACTGTGTCTGTTTACAACATGATTTATTGAATATTTTAAGCCCACTTTTAAAACCTCAGGAAAAAAAAAAACATTCCTTTCAAAATATTACTGCTCATTGACAATGCACCTGGTCACCCAAGCGCTGTGATGGAGACATACAATGGGATTAATGTTGTTTTTATGCTTGCTAACACAATATCCATTCTGCAGCCCATGGATCGAAGAGTAATTTTGACCTTCAAATCTTGTTACTGAAGAAACACATTTTGTAAGGCTATAGCTGCCATAGTTAGTGATTCCTCAGATGGCAAAGTAAATTGAAAACCTTCTGAAAAGGGTTCACATTCTAAATGCCATTAAGAACATTTGTGATTCAACATTAATAGGATTTTGGAAGAAGTTGATTCCAACCCTCATGGATGACTTTGAGGGATTCACGACTTCTTTGGAGAAAGTAACTGCAGATGTGGTGGAAAAAGCAAGATGACTAGAATTAGAAGTGGAGCCTGAAGATGCAACTGAATTACTGCAATCTTATGATCAAAGTTTCAAAGATTAGGAGTGGCTTCTTATGGATGAGCAAAGAAAGTAGTTTCTTGAGAGGCAATCTACTCCTGGTGAAGATGCTCTGAAGATCGTTGAAAGGATAACAAGGAATTTTGAATATTATATAAACTTAGTTGATAAAGCAGCAGTAGGGTCTGAGAGCATTGACCTTAATTTTGAAACAAAAGTTATACGGGGAAAATGCTAACAGTATCCCTTGCTATAGAGACACTGTTCATGAAAGGCAGAGACAATCAATATGGCAAATTTTACCGTTGTCTTATTTTAAGAATTGTTAGAGAGGAACAATTTTTTTCTCGAGCATCTTGACCATTTTGCATTTCAAGTCCATTGCATCATTAAAGTATTGATAACATGACACACAGAAAATCATTTAGCTTTAGTTCAATTTATATTTGGTCTGTCATCATGAATTTGAAGATCTTCAACCCAATCTTTAGCAACCACCACCCTGATCACTCAGCAGTCAACAACATCGAGGCAAGCAAGACCTTCCACAAGCAAACGGATTGTAGCTTGCTTAAGACTCAGTTGATGGTAAGCATTTTTTAGCAATGAAGTATTTTTAATTAAGATAGGTACATTTTTTACACATAATGCTATTGCACACTTAATAAACTATGGTATTATGTAAACAAAACTTTTATATAACTGGAAAACCAAAAAATTTGTGTGACTCACTTTTATTTTGGTGGTCTGGAACCAAACCATAATATCTCCAAGGTGTTTCTATACATGCTCAATAAGAATTTGTTGAATGAACAATGTGAAATAAAAATTTACTCCACATTTTACTCAGTTATTTTGACATTGGCTTTTTCCTGAAGTAGCTCAAGAAATATTTTATTCCAATAAAATTATTATAGCTGGGGGTTGCCAAGATGGTTCAGCAGGTTGAGCACTCATCTTGCAGCCCTGGAGTCTAAGGATTGAATCCCAGCCCCGGCCCCTGCAGCCCTATATGCTGAACTGGGTTGTGCCCTCATCTCAACTCTCACCAGGATGAGCCTCCTACGTGAGAGGCCCCTGGCTGGTTCCTCCCCTTTACAGCCTCGTGCCCACCTGTGGCATGAAACTATAGAAAACTAATGACGTGCAACTATGGAGACTGCTCTGGGCCCTCCCCCTTCTCTCTGTCTCTGTCTCTCTGTCTCTCTATCTCTCTTTCTGTCTTTCTCTCTCTCTGTCAAAAACAATAAAATAAATCTTTTTAAAAAAGAAACCCAGTTTGTGTGGAAGGTCATTTTGGCAAAGTGGTGATTTTTGTGAGGTAGCAAAGAATAAAGTTCTTCTAATGCAAGCTTGTCCAACCTATGGTTTAGGATAGCTTTGAATGCAGCCCAACACAAATCTGTAAACTTTTAAAAAACATTATGAGATTTTTTATGTGTGATTTTTTTTTTTTAATTTAGCTCATCAGCTATTATTAGTGTTATTGTATTATACGTGTGGCCTAAGACAATTCTTCCAGTGTGGCCCAAGAAAGCCAAAAGTTTGGACTTCTCTGTTCTAATGGAAAATAATTGGCTACAGGGTATAAACAAATGTTTCTAACATCTTGACCATATTGCATTTTAAATACATTGCATCATTAAGGTATTGATACGTAACAGAATGTATAGATTTAATTCAATTTGGATTTGATCTGCCACCATAGAGTTTAAAAGGTAGCTAATAAGAGTTTGTAAATGTCTCTATTCTATAATGTCTTAATGAACTTCAGTAAAATCAGATACATAGTAGAGAATACTAAGATTCAGGTTTTTACTTTGAAGAGCATCTACAATGAACTGAACCATGTCTGTGTAGATTTATTAAATAGAATACGAGTATACAAAGGCTGTCCAGAAGGAATCCAGCCATGTAATATAGAGGCATGTATGGCTAGTTTTTTTCTTGATAGCCCTCATATAATAATAGTTTTGTTGAATAACTAGATTCTGTAAGGCAATGAAAACCAGCTAGTGGATAAAGTTAATTATGGATATAATTAAACCATTTTCATTATTTTTTCAACTGTACTGAATATTAGGGGGAAATTAGTTTTAAAAGCATGTTATTTTATTTCCATAAACCCTACATAGTTTCCTTAAAAAGAGATAAAATTATCAAATATGGATTTCTATGTGTTTGTATTACTAGAAATTTCTCCAAGTTCAACTATAGTTTTCTTATCAGAAAATCAGGTTCATAGTTGCAAGGCAAAGGCCCACTGGAATAGTTAATAAGCATATTCTACTTATGCATTGCTGCAGAAACTAAACACGAACTTTTCTCTGACTCTTACAGAGAATGCATAGGCTTGGTAAACTTTCATCTCTTCAGGGTCAGGGCTGATTCAATCTTAGGGCAAGTTTATGAGGGTGGCTGATGTGATACAGTTGTTTCTAGTAAAATCAGGCTAGCCCTAAGGAGCCAATCTAAGTCAGTCTCTGAATAAAATTCTATGAGAAACAGACTCCAACTCAGACACAATTGTAAACCCTGATATAATGAGGGCTTGCAGCTGATTTAATCCTATTGAAAATCTTCAAGCAGCCATGGGACAAAATGGTTTCCACATTGACATCAGTGGAACAAACCTTGGATTTCATCAGTATGAAGAGTAGTTACCTTGTACACACAGTAGCCACTTTTTAAGAATTAACATCATGGCCATTTCAAAACAGGTTATTTCTCATGTAGAGGCATCTGTTTGGATTAAGATCCAGCATCCCAGAATGCATAAATTTTTATTTAAAAACAAAAACAAAAACATTCATTACAAAAAACCATAAACAAGTTAAACTTAAACTCAGAAGTTAATATAAATTAATTAGATCTAGTCTCTTTGAATAAAAATGACCAACCTAGCCCAATTTTGTATGTGAGAGACACAGGAAAAGGGAGAGAGAAAATGAGAACTGTTTCTGTGTTAAGATCTTGTATGCAAAGTTTTACCTGAACTATTTATTTTCCCATGAATTTAGAAGCCCCTGAAAATAAACTTATGCTTTGAAATCATATAAGTATAAAAGGACAAACAGGCACAAAATCTAAAGGTCAACCCTGAAGATAAAAATTTCAATAAGTAGGATTTGAACTTATTTGTGTAGGTAGGTTGATGTGTATACTCGTACAGTTTTTGTTGTTTGATTTGTCATGTTGAAACAGACACTGATAATGATCTAGGTATTATAATCAGCTTAACACTAGAACTGGTCCCCTTTCATAATTTACAATTTAAATGAGAACAATAGACCAAACGCACTACGGTAAATTGCCTAAACTATCTCCATGCTTTATTGCAGTTAGCACTGGACTTGAAATGTGAATACCGTATTTAAACTGATGATTAGCAGGCAGTAGTGGCCCCAGACAGTTACTTCAAAGAGCCAGAAAAGTTACTTCATGAAAGGGAAAATTTGAAACTATAGCACTCTTTACCATTCTATCTGTTAAGCAGTAGTGGGTATCATTAGTTCTGCTCCTTTGCATAATTACTGCAGTATTGTGAAAACTTTGTTTGCCTTCCAACTGGGAACAATTATATTATGTGGGATCTTGTATAACATTTGGCTTAGAGAAATAAAATATAAAAAGCCTTTGTTTTCTAGCACTCTATCTGTAGTGCTCAAGTACATATAGTACTTGTTCAGATTTGT
Source organism: Craseonycteris thonglongyai (assembly GCA_004027555.1). Taxonomy (NCBI): domain Eukaryota; kingdom Metazoa; phylum Chordata; class Mammalia; order Chiroptera; family Craseonycteridae; genus Craseonycteris; species Craseonycteris thonglongyai. The sequence continues at coordinate 55,834 of PVKE010005051.1, read as the reverse complement.
TTTTTAAATAAAAAATGTGGATTGGTGAAACTAAATGAGACTTTCATATTGAAGTCAATTTATTCCTTATAGTTTTTAAATTTAGTTTAATGTGATTAGAAAAATTTTACCTAGTACATTACTAAGTTGCAATGGTATAAAATGATAAAAGGTTTTTGAAGGGTAATGCTAATACCACTGAAAATTTGAGACTCAAAAATATACTTTTGTTTACTTAAGTTAATTCATCAAGTTGAAAATAAGTGTTTCTGATTGTTGCAACAATTTGCTATTTGTCTAGAGCGTCCAGGGTAGACTGTTAAAGGCACACTACAGCGTCACTCAGGAACTAGCACCACCCCAGCCCTTCCCAAAACCACACTTCTAAAAGGTCCAGCTAGGAGAGCATGTTTGCAAATGTTTAAACAACGAGGCACAGGATTTTTTTCAAGTTTACAAAAATTTTCCTTTGTGATTTTTCAGTATGTGAAACCAGTAAAGTACTGTAACCAATTTTTAAATTATATTTGATTTTGTATGGTAGACAAGATGTTTACTTGTTTGAAAATACTACTACATTTTAGCAAGGACAATAAAATTAGAATAAATGTCCCAGTGATAAACATATGTGAATGTCACTTTGATCTTGTGGTTTCACACGTCATTTTTTCATAATTTATAAGATGTTTAAAATTATCTCATGACTGGTAAAAAATATTTTGGTCAAGGTTAAAGTATAACTATTACATGTTAGAAATATTACTTCATTGTATCTCTTATATAACCACAGTTATAAAAAGGTAGAAAAATATGTGGATATGGTTATGTTTGGTGTAAAGATTTCCTTTAAAAAAAAATTTTTTTTAAATAATGTGAATTAATATGTTAGGATAGATGTTGAATTACCCTTTCCTGTGAGCCATCAGAACAAAAATTTTATTTGTTTTAGTCCTTGTTAATTCTCAAGAGGTTGATTTCCACATATTTTTCTATAAATTTTAAATGTCCATTTTATTTATTTATTTATTTTTAAAGATGTATTTTTATTGTTTTTGACAGAGAGAGAAATACAGAGACAGAGAGAAGGGGGAGGGCCCAGAACAGTCTCCATAGTTGCACATCATTCGTTTTTCCACATAGTTTGATTCCACAGGTGAAAGTGGGGCTGCACAGGGCAGGAACTGGGCCGGGGTCTTCACCCCGGTGAGAACTGAACTGGGGGCACTCCCCAGTTCAGCATATGGGTCCACACAGGCTGGGGCCAGGATTCAATCCTCGTTCCCCGGGGCTGCAAAGTGAGCGCTTAACCCACTGAGCCATCCCGGCTTCCCCTAAATGTCCATTTTAAATGTCCATTTATTTTCAGCATTTTTATTAATGAGGCTGACTTTTGAATGTACCCATATAAAAGGTTGATATGACCAAATAAGTTTCAATCAATCAAGCTTATCTTTCTCTGCTCCAAAATGCTATTGAAGAAAATCTAATTACCGGTAATGTCATTTGAAATTATTTTAGTGTATTCCTTGGTACTATCACATATTCAAGTGTGGTTTTAGTCTCTACTCATGAGATACCATGGCTCTTCTCATACTCCAGGGTGAAGTAATAAACTTACCTATTCCAATACATTAGAAGGAGGAACTAGCTACAGTTCTCTAGCTACTAGTACAGCTTTCAGCACCTTTTTCAAGGTAGCTAGTGTCTATACCATGTATGGCTGTGAAAGGATGGGAAAATGCGCTGAAATGATCTAAGAAGTAAACTATCAACTTGACATGTTTGCCTAGCTATTGAAAACCTTCTCATATTGAAACCCATTGATAGTGAAACTGTAGAATTCCTATGATTTAAGTACCATCTGGTTGTGCTCAAGGCTTTAAAGCTGTTATCTCTGCATAAAATTTCAGAGTCCTATACTTTTTTTTCATCAAACTATCCATTTTTAAGCCACAAATATTTTTCCAGCTCTTTCAGATTTTATCTAAAAGTATATTTTAACAGTATTTAAATAGTCCTTAAACAATAACAATTTATCTTGATAGATGGCATGCTGTGTTTTTTCATTTTATTTTAATTAGCCATTGTGGAACCAAATCCCCTTTTGTTTTAGTCTTTTGAATATTGTTTAATTATAGTTATCATGCCAGATATCTTAAAGGTTATTTTACCAATAGTTTCATTTAATATAACCCATATGGAATCAATAGCCCAGTTTCCTAAAGTGAATGCTTGGAAAATCTTACATTCATATGTTAAGAGTACACATCCTTTCCTCATTAGTTGGAAAGTACAGGGGTTTTGGCACAGGTTCTGTGTGGAAGCATTGTGCAGCTTTTATATAGATTTTGTTTTTAGCCTTTGATGACACTGTTTAGAATAGGAAGTATCTAATAAGTAAAGCATTTTGTCTCAAGTGCTGCCAGTGTGTTTAATATATGCCTGGAGGTCTGAAACATTATCTTCTTCACTACAGTAATATGCATTTAATTCTCTGAAAGCAGAAGGTCGAACTTTTAAAAGGGACGCAAAGTACATTTTCAAACAGAATAATTCAAAACATATGGAAGAGGGGACCAGAGTAATGTACAGTTGGTTTTTATGGTTTAATCATGATCATGTTAATGCACACCAGTAGCTAATTAAAGAAAACTTTTATTGCTCATTTTAAATGAGTTAGTTAAAGAGTGGGAGAGCTGATGTAACAGCACTGCCCAGAGATACATGATTCTGCTGCGTTCTCCAACAGCAAGCAGATACTGCTATTTTTGACAACTTAAATTATTAGTCCCCTTGGACAGTAATAAAGCAAAAGTTATTTTCAGAGTTATTACATTGTGAACTTTTCTTTTTCTGCAAAAGAATAGTAAATTGATGTCCAAATCTAGGGCTTAGCATACAAAATTAATTATAAAATTTTTCTTAGTAGTAGGCCAGATACTTTTCAGTATAATAGATATATCTGCAGTCAATTGGTGACAAATCAATGGATTTTTAAATGTCTCAAAAATCACCATCTTACTTATTTCTGTCCTACAAATACTGTGGAGGCTTAGAAAAGTGGAGGAAATCTTGGCTTTTAACCCAGTTTTAAAAATTTAGTTTTCTAGTACCGGGAAATGTGTATTTTGTTTGTTTGTTTGTTTCTATACGAATCTAAGACTTTCATCTCTGGGTCATTGGTTCAAATTCCATTCTGCTCAGTAGTGACTAGAATTAGTTACCATCCGACTTCTGTTCAGTAACCTGTCTGACCCAAGCTGATAGCTGCCATCCCACTTTTGCTGGTTATTTATATCTCAAGATTAGGCCACTTGACATTTGCTAGAGTCTAATGTGACAATCATAACACATACTGGGACTGGACACTAAATTTTTTCATCTTTACCTACAGATGGTTTGTTTTGTCATGTTACCACTGATGAGGAGCTCTTAGTTCATTTTTAAAAAGGAGAGACTAAATTTTAAATAAAATCAATAAATAATAAAAAGAAAATATACTCTGTGTGTAAAAAATACTGTATAGTCTCATGTAGTTAATTATGGTTGCCTTTTCTGATTGAGAGTTCTTGTTTAAATAGTTCTAAAAATAGTTGAGTTCTTATTTTGAATTTTCCATAGAACTCAATCTAAAGAAATTTTTCAAATATGCCAAAGATATTTGGTTTGTAATGACTCAAAATGTGGGCAATACATCCTAGACTACTTATGCATTTGATTTTATTATTTTTTTCATGTTGAGAATTCCTAATTGGTAATGGATTTGGAGATATATTTTATATAGTTACAATAAGAGTAACTAAAAGCTTTAAAATTAAGCTGCCATTTTAGTAATTGCCTTAATTGTTTTTACTTTACTGAATTTTTAAAATAATATATTTATTCATATATTCAGGTGGCACGCAGTTATTAAACTCTACTTAAAATGTTTGTGAGCAAGGAATACTAATGGTGTTCCCTCTTACGAAACGCCTACTAGCTGTCTAACCTTGGACCTATCGGATTAATCTTCCAACCTTTAGTTTTCTCCATTGTAAAGTCAGGGTAAGAGTACCCCCTTCAAAGGGTTGTAACACTTAGTAAAGAAAATGTATGTAATGTGCAAACAATGTTTGGAAAATAATAGATATACTCAGTGGTATTTTATTTTTTGTTTTCAATTACTCAATCTCTGAGACAAAACACAGTGTGAAAAGTGCTATTATATGTTTATTATAAAAGCATAGAAGCTGGAAAGACTAACATCATCTGGAAGGCTTGAGGAAGGTGACTCCTTTTTTTAGCTTACCTCTTATACTGGGTATATATGTGTGTAATGTGCCCACTTTGTGTTTAATGTGGCAGAAAGTCTGTGGGTTAAGTATTAATGCCCTCATGAAGATGAAGACCCAGGAGAGGCTTAGATGCTTGAAGTATAATTGGCCCACAAGGTGGAGGACACAGATCAGTAGAGCCTGCAAATATGCCTGCAAAGACCCTAAACAGTACAGTATATGGGGAAGTCTCTGTCCACATATATTTGCATGTTAACAACTGTATATTTCTAACCTGAAGGGCAACTTTTTTTATTTAATATTGTTTTAGAAACTAACATATCATCAAACATGTATGGATGCTCTCTGCAGTGTGCCAGGCAATGCACTACGTAGTAATACCCAGAAGCAAAATAATATGACCCAGTCCCTTTGGCAGTCCTTCACCTAGTAATAGAGACAGAAGCGTAACAGCTGCCCAGTCCTGAGCATTTGCTATATGCCAGACACTGTGCTGACATCTTCAGGTATATGAACTCATTTAAATCCTCATACTTACCCTTTGGATAGGATTTATCTCCCTTTTACAGATGAGATTATTTATCCTTAGTCAGATTTGTTATTTATCCAAACTCATACAATTAGAAAGCATTTCGTAACTCCAAAACCTATTGATTGTTTTAACACAATCTGATAGTGCCACAATAAGACATTTTAAGATAAAATAATATATCCAAAAATAGAAGTGTGATGAAGTATTAGGATCACCAAGAAGGAAAAGAGTGAGAGGACAATTTTTCCAACAAGTGTCATTTGTTCTGAGTCTTGGTGGATAGCTAAATGTTTGCCAGCTACAGCAAGCTCAGAATGGGCACTCCAGGCCTGGAAACAGAATGGTATAGATTGAATGGTTTAAAAGAACATGGTGTCTTCAGAGAACATGGAGACCGTGTTTTTATTTCAAATAGCTTACGTTAGAATTTTCTAACATCAGTATGTATGGCTTTCAACAACTTTAAATAAGTAACTGAGAAATATTATTCAGGGGTTCAGGAGGTTTTTGAAAAATTTAATGACTATTAAATTATCTTGAATTATTTAACAGTCCTTTAACACTTTTATAAGCTACTTATAATAGTAATCTGTAGCATGTGGGAAAATGTTACTAGATTTACCAGTCAAATTAAGGAAGAACCTAAAAATATGATAAGCAATAACCAGTACTTTAGGGAATATTTTTCCATTGCTAGTGGTAATATTAATTAGTGCAGCCTTTTTTGAAAGGTGTTGGTAATATCTGTTACCTTAAACTTTTTCATACCATTTACCTAGTAATTTCAATTCTAGGAGCCTGTCCTAAGAAAATATTAGGTGTGTGTTGTCAAAAATTGAACACTTGAATGCCCAATTATATTGGAATGGTTGAACAACTTGTTCCTAACACTAAATGAAATATTATGCAACTTTTCAAACTGATGAATATGAAGAGTATATTAGCATGTAAAAACATTGGGTTACAAATTTGTCCCTGTGGTGTGATTATAACCATAAAGGGATGGAGTAGGAGGAACCTTTGCACAGGTAGGAAAAAAAGACTGAAGGGAAATACACTAAAATATTACCATTGGTTATGTTTGGTGATAAGACGGGGATCCAGGAGGATTTTAGTTTTTTTCTTGTATTTTCATTGTTTTCTTTAATGAATCTGTAAAATTTTGATGAAAAAGTAAGTAAAACATCTAGACCTTGAACGGCATGTCACAAACTGGTGGTTGGTAGACGTAAGAATGTGAAACCAAAGAATCAAACTGAAGGTCTTGGAATCATACTGCCAACATGATCATAGCTGCTGTTGTCACCAAGTTGTTTTTTGTTTTCTACATAAGGTGTCATTGCTGGAAAACTTTTGAGAATGAGTAGCCTTTCTTACTTCTCCACAGAATGGGGCTCAAATGTCCAGTTTGCTCATGAAACAAATTTTATTAAATTTATCGGGGTGACATTGGTTAGTAAAATTATATAGCACTGTTATTGGTGGCCAACTTATGGAAACAGCCTTTGATAGATGACTGGATAAAGAAGTTGTGGTACATTTATACAATGGAATATTACTCAGCAATGAGAAAAGATGAAATACTGTCATTTGTGACAACATGGATGGACCTTGAAATCCTCATGCTAGAAGAAATAAATCAGACAGAAAAAATCAAGAATCAAATGACTTCATTCATATATGGGATATAAAACTGAAAGCAACAAAGAAAATGAATAGCCGTCAGTGCAAAGAAGAAAAATTAACCTTCAATGGATTTAATTTCTTACATTTTGCTTGATCACTTATGTTTACCTGTTTTCAAGTCCTACTGTATAGGAGAATAAACATCATTTTTAGTGGTATACATTGATCTTAGTTTTCTATGTCCTTTATAATGTAGGACTATTGACTTTTCCCTCCAAAAACCTATAAATCAGTTTTACAATGTCAAGGGTAAACAATATAAATTAATCCTACCTAAAGTATAATTTCAACCAATAATAATCACAATTTAGAAACAGTTTATTATACTACTTGAAAAAACACTTTTTTAAAGAGGAGTTTTTATGTATATTACTTTTTATCAGTCCAAAAAAGAAAGTTATACACTCAAAAGTGTATTTTAATGTTAGAAATGCACATTTGATGCTTTTATTCAAGTATTTTCTTGGCTTTTTATATGAATACTTTTTTGAATGGGTTGCTACTTTGTTTTCATGATTACTCTGTTATAAGATATACTATATGCATTTTTAACATGTTTATATAGCACCCTTATATACTAATACTTATATATAACATCCTTATGTTCTAATACTTGGAGTATAAGTAGTTTAATATATTTTATTATTTTTCTTTACAGATCTCTAAGCAAGAACAGAAAAAAATGGATACATTTGACGGAAGTATGGCTGAAACCTCATCTCGGTACAGTGGTGCTCAGGATAGTGGAATTGGCAGTGACAGTGTTAAAATCAGAATAGTACAAATAGAGCAGCACAGTGGTACCAGTCAGCATCGCATTGCCCGTCCGTCACACCAGTCATCAATTGTAAAAAATTTCAATTTTATTCCCTTTGACGTATTTATTACTGCAAGTAGAATCTCACTAATGACCTACTCCTGTTCTGCCTTACCCAAATCAAAATCACAAGAATCGAAGGATAATGAAAAAAGAGGCAAGAGTTCATTAAATCTCCCAGAAGTGGAGTCAGGTGTTGCTAAGTCCAGCGAGGCATGTATTTCCACAGTAACAGCAGAAGATCTCTTCAGCAACAGCATATCATTTCCTTCAGGGAAGAAAATAGGGGCCATCTCTCTTGAAAGTCTTCATGCATCCACAAGGTCATCTGCAAGACAAGCACTTGGTATAACTATTGTTCGACAGCCTGGACGAAGAGGAACTGGTGATTTGCAGCTAGAACCGTTTTTGTACTTTATTGTTTCCCAACCTTCTTTGCTTCTGAGTTGTCACCACAGAAAACAGCGAGTGGAAATGACCATTTTTGATGCTGTGCTTAAAGGGGTAGCCTCTGATTACAAATGTACAGGTAAGAGCCTTCAACTTTACTGGAGTGCTACTAACTGCTATTACATATTGAGTTTTATTCCCAGTTTCAAGATTGATCAAACAGAAAATAGCTGGCAAACTAGACAAGAATTCTTTTCTCTACAGAATATGTAAATATATAAAGTTCATGTTCCACAGCTAAATCATGTAAATGTTTTGAAATGTATCAAGGTTTAGCCTTCATGCCTTTACTGTGCCTCTGAATATCCATTTTGTTTTCCTCAGGAGCTAAATGAAACAGGCTCTTCCTAGACTATAGAAATCGTAACAATTTTCAGTGATTGGAAAGCAAAGCTTTTTTTCATATTAATGGATTATAGGTATGCTTTCCATGTTGATGCAGCTGTTGAGGTGAAAAAGGACCCTTGGAAAATTAAGTTTGTTTTGGTATTCATTTGACCTAATCATTGTGCTAACAGGATAATATTATTAGTAAATGTCTTTGAGGAGGTTAACCTTTTAAGATGATTTAAAGATTTTTATACATCTACAACAAACACATTTATTAGTGTTGTTGGCCTACTGGCTGTTGTTGCCCTATCCATACCTTCCTTTTTACCAGAGAGCATCCTATGTTGTAATAATTATATTGAACTTCTGAAGCTTGGTGAGACTAAAAAGGGATCAGGGATTCAGTTAAGACATTCTGGCTATTAAGTAACAAGGGCTAATGGAAACAGGTCAAACAAGGTAGAGACCTTTTCCCTGAGCAAATGTAGAATTACTACAGATCTAGCCTAAAAGACTGGAGAGGGTAGCTGAGTCATCTAAAACTTGGTATTGTAAGAGAGAACTTGGTATTGCAAGCTCAGGTCTGGCATTTTATTGCTATCAGGTGGTTCTGTCTAGCAGCTAGAAACCATCAGTGAGGGATTGGGAGAATTTGTTCAACCTGGAAGTAGGCTGGTTCATACTTGGCATTAAGTGGAACCATTTTAAATAACAGTTTTCTGGAAAGTAGATGATAAGTGTGAGGATCCGGATTCAGCCCAAGGAAATAAGGTCAAAGGAGCCCTTGGCTTTTGCTGAGGTGTAGTGCAGATCTTCTGGTTTAGAAAAGGGTTACTGACCCATTACTCAGGAGGAGTAGCCTAGGGTTATCGCCTAGGCTGCTGTGTGCTGACGCTGGCTTGCAAGAGCCAATTATTAAATTTTTAGAAATTTTAAGACAGTTGGTAAATCACTGCTAGTTTAAATTGGCCATAGGGAGAGTATTTACACCACAAGTACTGATAAATGCTATCAATCAGCTTTCCTACTCTGAGAGCCAGTTGTTAAACATTTACCAGCAACCACTGCCTCCATTCATCAAACATGTTCTCTTTACTGTGTGTCTATAATATAATAGAGCACTGGAGATGGGAGTGGTGCTGAGGTAGTCAATGTTATATGATACAAAAACTCATGCCTATGTACCTGGTATCTGTTTGGGGGTCTGCTTAGCATTGGCCAAAATCAAATGCAGGATTAGAATGAATCTTAATTCCAAACCCCTCCTTAAGTTCTTTCAGCTGCAGTCACTTTATAAATGGGTTAGTGGCCTCTACTAGTCATAGAGATATTGATACTAAAGTCAGCAAAGTTATCAGGGCTCATATCAAATATTTGAATCAGTTCCTGGGTCAAAATAATAAAGTACTTTTTGTTTAAAAAGAAAGCCTTTTGGGGAAGCCAGGATGGCTCAGTGGGTTAAGTGCTCACTTTGCAGCCTTGGGGACTAAGGATCGAGTCCCAGCCCCAGTCCGTATGGACCCATAGGCTGAACTGGGGAGTGCCCCCAGTTCAATTCTCACCGGAGTGAAACCCCGGCCCAGTTCCTGCCCTGTGCAGCCCTGCGCCCACCTGTGGAATGAAACTATGTGGAAAAACAAATGATGTGCAACTATGGAGACTTCTGGGCCCTCCCCCTTTTCTCTGTCTCTGTCTCTGTGTGTGTCTCTCTCTCTCTGTCAAAAACAATAAAAACAAATCTTTAAAAAAAAAGTATTTTATTATTATTTTTTTAATTGTTTCTGATAGAGAGAAAGGGGAGGGCCCAGAGCAGTCTTCATAGTTGTACGAGGGCAAGAACTGGGCTAGGGTTTCACGCTAGTGAGAACCAAGCTGGGGTCACACCCCAGTTCAGCATATGGGTCTGCAAGGACTGGGGCCAGAATTTGATCCTCGGACCTGCAAGACGAGTGCTCAACCCACTGACCGGTCCCGGCATTCTCCCCCCACCCCATCCCACCCCCAGCCAAAAAAAGAAAGCCTTTTATATAGACCACCATGGAACCCAATTTTGGTAGGTGAAGCTTACAGCGAAGGAAGGTTATGGCCAATTTATTATAGGGATTGCATATGGGAGAGAAAAGGCTTATAATGCCATCTAAGGTACAGCCTTTTGCACAACATTTTTCTTACACAAAAACTATCAGCTTGAACATTTGCATTGTCCAAGATAAAGTAATCAGTATAAATTATCCTGTTCTTAAAAATGCATGTAATGATTTGGAGAAATTTGTCAGAAAGCAAGGAGTTAAAATATAATGGCTAAAAAAAAATACAACTAACATTGAGTACTCAATCTGTACCAGACATTGTACCAACTACTTTAAATGCATTATCTCATTTAATTCTGTTCACAACTCTATGTAAATGTTAAAATCCCATTTTACAGATGAGGAAACTAAAGTTTGGAGAAGTAACTTGTCCAAGATCACAGACTTAGCAATAAACAGAGCTAAAATTCAAAGCCAAGATTTATTTGTTGAACTCCTGAATCTGGCCTCGCAAACTGTATGGATTCCTAAAGTGGAGAGAGTTGTGTGAACATGGGTTCTCTCAGTCAGCCTCCATTGTCCTGCTTAAAACCATGCAAATGTTTTAACTGGTGAATTTGCATATTTGTGTATTAAATGTGGGTTTCTGTTCCCTGGTCTGTAAATTGTGATGATTATTATAGATGTCAACAAAGTCTATTCCAGTTCTAAAGTTTTGTCATTCAGTATTAAAAATCTTTAAACCATGCTGCTTTGTCCTTCGAGAGCTGACATCTATAAGCCACCCTACCCTGTCACATTAAAATTTACTTCAACTTGTTTTAAAAATGCAGATTTTCTTTTTATATTTTAGTATAGCACTATTTTATTCAGTATTTTTAAATACATAAACTTTATTAAATGTTATATTTAAAAAAACTGACCTGGGAAATTTCTGTTTTAAATTGGTTCATTTGAATAAAGTATTCAAGTCCCAGTACCAATTTATTTATCCAGAAACACTTCATGTAGCACTTTTTCATCCTGAAGAAAGCACTCCTCCATGTCCAGGTTTCTTTTGAAGCCCTGAAGTAGTAACCATATGTGTAAGAAATAAAACCAGAAAACTGTGATATGAATGACTATAACGTTAACTTTCATGAGAAGGAGGAGCAGTAAGGTAGAAGTGGCCAGTTCTTTTTCTGGGTTCTAAAGGGATAGAGTCACTGCACTGCCTTAATGGGGGAGAAAAAAAGAGAGTATCATCATGAAGATAACTTTCCGGGAAAGATCAAGAAAAAGTTAAAGCCATCATAAGTTAAAAAATGAATGAATAGCATATTACGTTTTTTCTGCAGTGTTCACATATCAGGTCCAAGAACTTAACTCTGTTTATATCGATTAGCCTATGGTAAAATTGGTTTTGTTGCATGTTGTTTCGCTTGAAATCCAGAATCTATCAGTGACCTTAAGTGAGGACTCACTGTACTTTCTCTCTTGATGCTAAAATTAATTCTTTTCCATAAGGTAACTCAAGTGGCAGACAACTAACAGCACTTTTAGCATATATGTGCGTCGCAGTGATTGCCACATTTCAGTATGTTAGACATGCCTGAGGTTGTTATGGCAATAGTGGGTTTTCTTTTTTTTTGAGAGGACAGGAACATTTGATTGCATTAAAAAATTCTAGCACAATGTGGCTTGTAATTGTTTATTGTTTTTTTATACAAGTCATAAACCATTATTACATGTGCTTGTGTTCTTTTGTATGGAAATCATATGGAACAAAAAGTAAACAAATGATTTTGCTTCACTCTTTAAAAAGGCTTATAAAGGATAATTTTCAAAAACTCATAATTTTTATATAAATATAAACTAAAATGTCAAAGGGTTTTTTAACTCATTATAAATGGGAATCAATAAGAACATTACAAAAGAATTTACACACAGGAGACCTCTAAGACCCTAGTCATCTTCAGAGATTTTGATTCTCTAATTCACCTTAGGGTCCTAAGAATTAGAAGAGCCACTTGGTCATTGACTGTTTTCATTGTTATAGCATAGCTCTGGGAGATTCTAGATTTATGACATGGAGGGCTGTCTCAGAGAAGCAATTTAGAAAAACTTAGTATTATTTATATGCGATGGCTTAAGGAAAACTGCTTTGATAAAAAGGAATAAAATAGGACTACTCTTCAAATTTTGATTTTTTTATTATTTGTGGATTGAGTTCTAGCTGCTATTCAGAGTAATCTTTAGTATTCTAGTTAGCCATTTGTTTTGGGCTTTATTTATTTGTAATATATTTTAGTGGTTCTAAGGATTTCAATATATATGCCTAACTTAGCAGTAACATTTTATCACTTCAAGGAAAATATGGAAGCCTTACAATCATACAGATTTCTTTACCCTTCTCCATGTATATTATAAGATAATATTATATATACTACATCTGAATATATTGAAAACTACCAGATAAGATTTTGATCTTTGTTTCAGTAATCTTATATATTTTAAAGAGGGGAAACTAGTATATTTAATATTTCCCAAATATTTACCATGTTCAGAGTTCTTCCTTTATTCCTCAAGTTCTGAGTTTTCCTCTGGTACATTTTCCTTCAGCATTAAGAACATACCAGTACTTAGCATTTTTTTTAGAGCAGGTCTGCTGGCAACCAGTTGTTTTAGTTTTCCATCATCTGAGAGTATTGTTTACACTCTCATTGTTGAAGGATATTTCTGTTGGATATAGAATTCTGGGTTGACATGTCTTTTATCACTTTAGAGACATTGTTCCACTGTTCTGTATTCTCTGTGGTTTCTGAAGAGAAATCCATGTTAAGTCCCATGATTGTCTCTCTATATATAATGTGTTGTTTTCTCCAGCCGCTTTCAAGATCTTTTTTGTTATGTTTGATTTTTCTGTAGCTTGATTATGATATATCTGGGTTTTAGTTCTCTGAATTTATCCTGTTTGAGGTTCACTGAGCTTCTTAACTCTGTAAATATAGTTTGGTTTTTTTTAATTTAGGAACTGTTTGGCTATTATTTTAAAAATATTTTTCTTTATCAATCTTGCTCTTCTCTTTTCAGGATTCTGGTGTTAAACTATTTTATATTATACTATAGATCACTGAGACTCCTTCCTCTCTCTCTCTCTCTCTGTTCTTTTTCTTTTTAAGATTTATTTTTATTGTTTTTGACAGAGAGAGATACAGAGACACAGAGAAGGGGGAGGGCCCAGAATAGTCTCCATAGTTGCACATCATTTGTTTTTCCACATAGCTTTATTCCACAGGTGGGAGCGGGGCTGCACAGGGCAGGAACTGGGCCGGCGTCTCACCCCGGTGAGGACTGAACTGGGGCAGTTCAGCATGTGGGTCCACACGGGCCAGGACCGGAATTCGATCCTCGGTCGGGGCTGCAAAGTGAGCACTTAACCCACTGAGCCATCCCGGCTTCCCCTCTCTCTGTTCTTTGTATTGCATAATTTCTATTGAATTTTTCAGTTTTAAATTTTCCCTTTTTTTTTTTTGTAGTTTTTGCTTTTTTTCTGAGAACTATATTTCCATTCATTTCAAGTGTGTTTACCTTTATCTCATGAAACATAGTTATAATACCTGCTAAAGTCTTAAATGCTTGTGTCACTGACACTACAGCTCACTCACTACGCTACCTGTTACACACACACACACACACACACACACACACACACACGTGTCCAATCCTTAGGGTAGAACCAGGTGAGAAACAGGAAAAATAAAAAGCAGCTGGTCTCCTATACTCTGGAAACCTGAGTGTGAGACCCTGGGGCATTATTTCTTAAGACAAGGTTTCTTTTGGACTTTTGTTTGTTGTTGCCATCATTGTGCAACACGACTTAGGACTCGTTCTCAAGTCGAAGTTATAAGAAAAAAAAGGAAAAACAAAATAATACAAAATGGAGAACTCAGTACCGTATAGGTCATATCAGCAAGTTTGACTCTCTTCCCTAATCTACATGCATTGTTCTTATTTACTTTTCAGAGTACTGATGTATTTGGGTTTTTGTTTTTTTCTCCAAGTTTTTTATTGTAAGCAGCATGAGACTTAGGCTGCAGTTAGGTTAGTACAATTTTGGCTGGCACCAGAAATCCTGTAATTTAAAATAATAAAAATATTTTCTAGTCTATTTGCCAAGACATGTTTTTTTGAGAAACTTAATATAGGATTTCCCCCAAAAGTGAAATTTCAATATCTTTGTATCTGTGAGTGCAAATCAGTTAAATATATTGTAATGAATAATTACTGCTCTCAGAGAGTTGTCAGCATTAACTTGATTCTGCCCATGTCACCATTAAGCAGGGAACATGCTCAAATACTCAAAGGGTGGTAATAGTGTTTTCCCTGTGAGTTCCTTAGGGATAGCCTTTCATATATTATGAAATCGAGTTAGGAAAAGAAATACTGTGAAACTCATTGTTCCTCTTGTCAATTTGCCTTCCTCATCTCAATTTATCTTCTAAGTACATGTAGCTGATATATGTATATAGAAATACATGTACACATGTGTTATATATACCATTTATGTACATATATATTTAAAAGACAAAATTTATTGCAAGATGCTACCTAGAATAGATGATAAATAGAATCTATATTTTTATAAATGGCAAGGTAAAGTATAAATTATCAACCTGAATTTCTTTTATGACTATTAATATTAATAGCCTATAAATGATTTTCTTTCTAGTCCAGGTAGATAATACAACTGTGCGTTAACAGATTTCTTTTTAAAATATTAAAATAATATGGCAATGGGCTTTTTTTCCATGCCTTTCTCACCTGGAGCATCCTCTAACAGAAATGAGACCTTCTACCCAGCACCTTTATATGTACCAGCTGTATTATTGGCAATTCTCATTTAAATAAAGATGTATGTAGTTGTTTTTAACATAATCGTATTAGTTGTGTTTATAAATATTTAAGAATTGGTATTTGTTTTGTTTAAGGTAATGGAGTCCAGATTTGAAATTGCCTCATATCTTGACTATGCAGCCCAGGGCAGCCTCAAAAAGTCATTTTTCTTCTTGTTTGTTTGGGGCTTTTTGTTTGTTTTTGAAGAAATGACTGTGCCATCTGGTCAGTTGTGAAGGAGTTGAACCATTCTGAGGAAATTTAACCCCCTTACTTCCTCAGTACAGTCAGGCCAGTATCCTGTTACTCATTAATGTGTTCTAGAACAAACCAATTTGAAAACAATTGCTTTTGGCCTCTTGCAACTCATTTACCTTACTATAAATTTTTCAAGCATCAGCCAGACTAAAATACAGAAATTAAAATTGATTCACATTTATCATACTGTAAAAGCAGGTAATAACACACTTCTATACAGAACAGAAATATCCACAATGTGATATCTCTAATATGGGATACTTTCTGCATTTTAATGTTTTATAAACGTTACAGATATAACTTCAGGCCCAATTAAGAAGCAGACCTGAAATAGAGTCCAATAAGAGCTCAAGAGTCAGTCAGTCCTGAATTCTAATCCCAGCACTGCTACTTACAGCTGTGTGACGTTGGGCAAATTATTTAACCTCTCTAAACTTCAATTTTGTGTTTATAATATGGCAATAATACTGATAGCAACCTGAGAATGAGAATTCTCATATGAAAATTAAATGATATATATGAAGCTCTTAGCTAAGTTTGTAACAAAAGGTTCAATGAATGTTAATATTGTTTTTATCATCATTGCTAATGTTTAAACGCTGATTTTAAAATAGTGGTTGTAGTCAGCAAAAAAGAAAAAGAAAAAGATCGTTTTAGTGTAATTATAGCTATTGTGTAGTTTAAAATTTTTCAATTATAGTAATTGACTTCTTTATCCTTTCATGAATAAGTCTGTAGAAAATGTGCCAAAGACATTTGAGTAAACCAACAGTTAGAAAATCATAAACTGGCTTCTTACACCTCATAAATCATACCTTGATTTCATTTAGTTATTGTGACTTGAAGAGAACGATAGAATTACATGTCTCTTTAGAATTAAAGGTTTTACTAATGTCCCTGGAAAGGCTTAGAATTAACCTGTGACTTTAATGTCATAATGATCACAACTTAAACATTTATCTGAAAATGTAGCTGCTGGGAACATTTCTTGCTTAGCAATAATGTGAAATGAAATTATTACTTTGACAGGAATCAGCAAGTAAGTCTGTTAAATGAGAGGTGCTCTAGTGCATCACTCAGGGAGAGTTGTGGTGAGAAGGTCAAATAAGAAGTCACCCAGCCGGTGGGGGAAACTAACTTATGGGGAACGGTGTTGGAATGAAAGTCAGAAACTTTTACTTTTAGTCTTGACTTTAAGTGCTCTTAGCTCTTTGATGCAAATAACTAAATTTCTTGGTGTTCTAGTTTCCTTATCTCTAAAATGGGTATAATAATATCTGTTCATATGGTTTAATGGTTTCATCTGAGCTCTAAATGAGATAATATTTATTAAATGCCTTGGAATGATGGAATGTTATTCAGCTGAAAGTTAGGACTTCTGTAATTATTAGCAGGAGAAAGGTGAGCTTAATAGACCTTCCTTTTTGGACATGAGGAAAAGATTAGTGTCCCAGCCCTTTTGACACACATTTTAACTAATATTTACTTAAAATGAAGGGAAAATGGGAGGAATCATGTAAAGCCACTGGATTGGCTTTCAGTGTTATGGAACCCAGACTTTGTTCAGAGCAGAGAAGAGGCTCACAGTTGGGATTAAGTTGATGTTGCCTTGATATATATATATTACTACATGTTCTTTACTGGAGAACACCCTGTGTTTACTTGTATTGGATTTTAATCAGATGTTGTCCTATAAAACATCTAAAACCCACATTAAAATTGAACATGCCAACAACCAAATAGGAAATAGATCCAGAGCACCACAGAACAGCATAGAGAATAAATTAAAAGGAATTCATTAAAATATTTCATGTATCATCTGCTGCTCAGCGTTATTAAGTAGAAAAATGCACTTCCTTTTAGCAAGATATGGAAAACTTGGTTCAAGTAAGAGCCAATGACCCTGGTGATCACATATCCCAGCAGCCACTTTAATCCCTTTGTCATCTAATAGTCTCTATCTAGCTTGGATTTCTAAGTGAGGACATGTCCTCTTCCCTTTCCTGTCACATCTTACAAGGTGTAGGCTACAGAGCATGTGAAAGTGTTTATGGAGTTAGCCAAATGTCTAGATATCAGCCAGGAGATGGGGACTCCTAACTTGCATCCAGAGCAATTTGAGATTGATTTCTTGGTTGGTTTTGCTGTCCTGACATTGAATTGTTACTGTATTTTAAGGATCTAAATTCTTTTACAGTATAATTTGCATGCATTATAGGAGCTATTGTGGCTATATTTAAACAAAGAAAAGGAAAATATAGACATTTCAACTAAGGATCATAAAAGAAGTCTGGAAAATATAAGAAATTTAGTAGGCCTGTAGCTTTGCCTTTAACATGTCCGATGGTAAGAAGGTGACTGTTCTGAGAGGGATCTCTCATTGCGGGATACTTCTAGCTATTGAGCATGGCCAAAACCAAGCAAACCCTGGCCCCTTGGGGGCTTTAACAATATCAATTTCATAGATAGAAGCAAATAGATCTAGTAAAATAGATCCTCCCACAATGCTTTCCTTTACATTTTATTCAGATTCTATAAAGAAACACCTTTGTGTATTCTTGGCTTGGCATAAAAGGATTAAGCTCAAGGGCCATCTAGAAACATTGTGTCAATGAAGGGAGAGAGTAGAGAGTCTCTAAGCCCTCATCTACTACCCTATTCCTCTTTAAGTAGTTTCTCCCTCCCTGCTCTGGCTAGGTGTGAACGCTGCTTGATCTTTCTGAAAAAAAAAAAAAGAAAGCTGTGTGAAATTGAAATCCTGATGTACTCACCATGTTTTCTTATAAATTATTTTAAAGTGTCCTTTCAATCTCTTTGTATAAAGGTTGATATACCCAAGATGCATTTGTAAAGGAGTCTCTAACTTCTAGTTTAAAAGTGGAGTCTCTACTTTGGCTTGCAGATTATTTACTTCCTGTATGCAAGCCAGATATCACTAAGGGATGGAAAAGAAGATAAGAATATAATTTTGATAGGTATCCGAACCGAAGTGCAGGGAGGTTGTCAGGTCAATAATTTCTCTTAGCCAGGAGTATTAAATAGGAAAGTAAATATAATTACCAGTATTTCAAACCTCAATAATTATTATTGAAAAAATTAAATATAAATAAGTTTGCTAGTTTTTAAGATCAAAATTGGGTATAATTTCTACTAATAAGCAGTGCTTTCTTTTCCTAACTTTTATATTTCTATTATTGTAAATTAGCAACAAAAAAAAGATTTTTTTCAAAATCAGAAGACAAAAAAGAAAAACTAGGAAGAGTAGATGCTTGAAAGACATACCACACACACTCCTATTTTGTTTAGAGTTAGTATTTAAGAAACAAGGCAGCAACTATTTATTGAACTCCTACCGTAACATGTCCCATACAAACAACATTACACATAATTTTCTAATATAATATTCTTCACAGTCCCACCATGTAGTTTATTATCCCCATGTTGGAAACAAAGAAATTGGAATTCAGTGTTGTTAAAATTAAGTTTACTCAGTTTAAGGAATCAGTACTTAAACCTAGATTGTCTGTCTCCAAAGTTCATTTTCATTTCATTACCTTATATTTTATCCTATTATAAACTGATAATAAACTCTCCTATAGAACAAAATGTGAGAAAGCTTTATGAAAGTAAGTCTGTCTTCACTAAGTCCTAGGTCAATGACAGACTATTTCACAAACCTCTTCTGTGTGACAGTATCATGTCACCCTCCTTCAAGAGTTCATCAAAGATCACTTAGGTAAGTGCTATTTCATAAACATTACAGTCCTGTGTACCTCAGGCCATAGAGAATCAGTCTTCCTAAGCAACCATAGATGCCACTTTGGGTCTGGGACAGTCTGGGACAGGCCTAGGCTCATGGGCTATGGCAGCCTTCATGGTGCTTATATCTCATAATAACAGGTCATTGAAGACTGCAGAAAAGTGAATAAAATATATAGTCTGTCATTTCTTTAAAAAAAACACACAGTAGATCATTCTGGGCTTTCTGAAACTGATAAAATGGAGACAGAAGTAAATTTTGAGGCTATTTGCAAAGCTACATCATACAGCATTAATTTTATGCGATGTTTTTGTCATATATTACTAATCAGAAAGAAAACTCAATGTAATATGACAGCTAAACAGAAAGTTACTGAAATTTAAATCTACAATGGTAGTTTAGGAAACACATTAATTTTAATTATATATCATCAATAATGCTAACATTAGCATCAATAGAAGTGGAACTTAAAGCATGATGTAATTTCAAAAGTTGATAATACTTTGCTCCCCAGGACTGTAAGCAGCAACAAGATCATATTAATAAAGCAGAAAGAAATACCAAGAATAAGATGACTGGGGAAGCCGGAATGGCTCCATGGGTTAGGCGCTCACTTTGCAACCCCGGGGACTGAGGATCGAATCCCGGACCCGGCCCATGCGGACCCATATGCTGAACTGGGGAGTGCCCCCAGTTCAGTTCTCACCAGGACGAGACCCCCAGCCCAGTTCCTGCTCTGTGCAGCCCCACCCACCTGTGGAATGAAACTATGTGGAAAAACCAATGATGTGCAACTATGGAGACTGTTCTGGGCCCTCCCCCTTCTCTCTCTCTGACTGTATCTCTCTCTCTCTCTGTCAAAAACAATAAATAAATCGTTAAAAAAATAAATAAATAATATGACAAGCCACTTGCTTACTGAAGAAAGCATGGTTGAAATGAAGTACACCAAAACCCAATTAATCAAAAGTTATTTTTCAGGGTTCATTTCCCCAAATTTCTAGTAACACAAGTTTACAAGAATTTTTCACCATGGGAAAATTTTGTTTCCTTGACATTGCTCCATATTTAAGTTAGCACTTATTTTCCACAGAAATGTAAAAGACAAGAATATCATAAGAAAATTGAATCAAGAGGTTACAAACATTATTGACTATTGTTACTTGCACATTCTACAACAGAAACTGCCTGGAATTGCCAAGAAATAAACTGTTGCTAGCTTCTCTTTCTGCCCTTCCTTAACCAGTACCTTGCACAGGTGTTCTTGAGCACAAAAGTGGCAAAGAGAAAGCAGAAAGAGGCATGGATTATCAACTCCCTTGTAAACCTTGGTTGATAAAAGTAACTGTTAGAGAGGGCCAAGTGAGGAAGAAAATAATGTTGGTGTAGAGTCTCACTCTAATCCTGTTTATAATAAATATTTAGCTCTCAGAGGAACAGATTCTTATGGCACTGGGCTTTTTAAAAGTCAAAGTTATTCATTCATATGGCAAAAGAAATTAAAAATTTTTGTCTGTGTGATGGGTAACACTTAGAAGTATCTGGTATAAAAGTAACTGAACTTTATTACATATTCTGTGTTATGTTACGCTTAAAATAAGGAAATTACTCCTGAAATATGTGGGACAATGTATTATTTTGGGGACCTACGTAAAATAAATCAACTTAGTTATGAAAAAGGAATATTCTGCCACATAGTAGAACAAAGCAGAGTAATAATAAAGCTTACAAATCTATAGTATTCAGCTATTCTGTGATGAATTTGGAAAACAAATCTTAGTGTTAAATAGAAGGTTGCAAAGAAAATGCACTTCATTTTCATAATTTCCTTTTGAGTTGACTATAGTGAATCATGTTATATTTTAAATAATTCAAATGTAAAGCAAGGATATACTTAACTCTGAATATTTGCTAAAGGTTAAAAATAGTAATAAACTGCACTAAAAAGACCACTTCTTTTGGATTCAGAGGAAGACCATCCAAGCAGTTAAGTGAAATGAAGGTTTTGTAAAGAACAAAATTATCTATAAGCACAAAGAATACAATCTGAATCAAATCTCTGTGAAATCTAATAATACCTTGATTCATCTGGGAATGGACTTGAGACTTTCTAAATCTTCTCTTTGGCTGTTTCTTGTGACATGATACGATGAAGTATTTTCTTTTGGAGTCCAGGTCAACCCAGAGGAAAAATATTATAACTTTATCACTACCAATATCTTATTGCAGTAAATTCTGGCAGACTTTAAACAAGATTTATAACTATAGTCAGTTTTTAATTCTTTCCCCAGTCAGAGATGACTTCCTCCGGTCTGTTAGGATTGAAGATAACAGTGTAAATGTGCTCATCAGCAGTGGGTGGAGCTTATTCTGTAGAGATGTTTGCTACCTATGAAGAAGAAAACTAGCAAAGTCTGAAGAAGCTTCTAGAATGAAACAGTCATCTGTATTTGTCACTCCATTTACGTTATATTCACAAGCTCCTTTTATCCTAGTTTATCTGGTGCTTTCCCAACTATTTTGACCCTGAGAAATGTGTAATATGAATCCTGTTTTCAAAACCTGTTGATGAAATTCAAGTTAAATAGAAGACAGTATAGGAAGTCTAGAAGCCATGCCCATCATCTAGCTAGTCTAAGGGACTAAAATAGTGACCAGCAAACATGAACTGTTTCTCTTGGATTCTGACATTCTTTTTGCTACTACTGCTGCTTTAATCTAACCACAGAGACTTATAGGCGTATTCGAAGTAGAGATTTTAGCCAAAACTGGGAGATTAAACAATGGCCCTGTCATACAAATGATGAATATTCATCAACCATGGAACTTGTATTTTCCTGGTTGTCCCTAATTTCAGTTATTCTGTTGTATCCGCCCCATAAATATAGCTATACTGTTTAAACTAGCAGTGTAGTAATTAAACCAATAATATCATTAAGCCAGCAATATTTTGTTGGTCAACAGTCATTGAAAGGACCCAATAGAAAAGTGAATTAAGTCACTATTTTATAGAAGTGGTATTTTAAATGTCCAGTAAATGAAAAGATGCTCAACCTACTTTGTTTTCCACTATTAACAATACAAAATGGCTGTCTTATGTCGATACAAATAGCTATGCTATTCTTTAAACAACTGTATGGATTACCATATTTATTTAAACATTAATCTGTTGATGGACATGTAGGTTGTTTTGTACTTCTTGCTATGATAAGTAATTCTACAATGAGTGTGTGTGTGTTACACAGACATTCTTTATTTTTTCAGTTTTAGCCTAACTGATAGGTGAAAAATTCTACTTATTTTAAAAGATCATTTTTATTATTGCTAAAATTGAATCTCTTAATGCTTATATATTTAAATATTTTGTGCTCTTTGTTTTTATTCATCTATTAATTGCTTATTAACTTGCTTTGTTTAATGACTGCTTATCCTTTACCCATTTTCTTAATATCAATATTGATTATATTCACTCTGTGTATTAATGACATCCCTTTTCTTTCATACAAGTTTGGATATGTGATTCCTAAAGCTTGTTTTACTTATCAACCCATAATTTACTTGCCAGTTTTTTTTTTTACAAATCATTGATATTTGTATAGCAATTGAAATCATCTCTGTTCATCATTTGTTACATCACTTATGTCTGTTTTCTCAGATCATTGCTCTCTTTCTAGATTGTATTTTCTTCGAAATAAAGAATTATGTCTCCTTATATAAGCCTGTCACAGTACCACTTTATAATAATAGCTTCTTGATGATGACTACATAGGTGAGGCCCTAGAAATAGACACTTGGTCTTAGCAGTTTGCGTAGCTCCTACAAACTGATTATAGATCCTACCAGCAACAAACTTTTGCCATCCTTTCACCAGACTTGACCATTATATTTAAAAGAGAAAATAGTATAGTGTTACCATATAATGGATCTACTATGCATATTCTCACTGCTTTAAATTCACTGATCATATAAAAAGAGAAGAATGCACTAGTTTAGTGTTTGATCTTTACCACATAGATCTAATGTCATGATCAATTGCTTTCAGTATTTTCTTTGAAATCACATAAAGGTTTGTATGTGCCAAATTTCATAAGGATCACATGATAAGGTCAGGAAATACAAATTCCAAGGCAGAATTTATATGCTCAGTTCACATATGACAGTAATACTATATAACCATATGTTGAATATAATATACTGTATATAAATGCTATTCTTGAAGGCAATCCAATCAATAAAACCTAAAATAAATAACACTTTAATAACACATTTCAAATCAACTGAAAATGGAGTAGATGGACTCTATGGCAAGAACATCCCTATAAAATTGACATTCAGAGGCCATTAAAATACAGAGTAAAGCAACCTTGAAACTAAAGAAAAGCTGTGAATATTTAGTTTTTAAAAGGCTACTATATTGTATGCCAAGATACAGCAGTCGTTTTTATTTAAAGAGCTATTTCAATAAAATTGTGGCTTGCTAAGTATTAAAAAGAAAATTCTGTTTGCCATCACTCATAGCTAAAAAATGTTTTTTAAAAATATATACGATCACCAGAAAAAAAGTAAAAACAAAAAGAAAACACAATCTTTAATAGAAAAACTTAAACCAGAAAAAGTCCAGATTTAGATATAATTGAGACTATTATATAAAAAGATTGATTAATTTTTATCATTAAAGAAGGTTATGGGAAAGCTACTGAAGTTAACTTCAAATGCCTCGCAGTAAAAAGTGACTGTAATGTCCGTAAAACTCTGAAATAGATTAAATAACCCCTAAGTAGTACTAATTCACTGCTTCTTTGAACATGCCCTTTTCTAAGCTGAAAAGATTGTACTGGTTTCTTTAATTTGTTTCCAACATCCGGTTAGAGAAAAAAAAAAAAAAAAAGGCAAGAAATCCAGCTAGTCAACTGTTAACAGCAGCTCAGAGTACAGAAACTTTACCTTCACTCAAAGGTGATATGAGTTAAGATTTGAAATATCTTTTTCTTTTTTGACTTGGTTCTGGAAAATACAGTTTTGTTCTTCCACCTTGTACAGAGAGAGCTTCTCTTTCTCCAAACAAATACTTGTGCATTATATATATATAACTAATCAATCAATCAAGGTTACATATAGTGATTAACCAGTTTTTTCTCTTGTTTATCAGCTGAATCTCTTGCACCAATGTGACATGTCTGTGATATAACTGACATTTTTTTATTTCAATTTTATCACCTCAGATCCTGGAAAGACTCTGCCTGAAGCCCTTGATTACTGCACAGTATGGCTGCAGACGGTGCCTGGAGAAATAGACAGCAAAAGTGGTATTCCACCTTCCCTTGTAATGCTACAAATTAAAGACTTTCTTAATGGACCAGGTAAGAAAGTCATAATTCAAATGTGTGGACTTTTTTTTCATGACAGTATATTAATATGCACAGAGGGTCTGTTAGTAATCTTAACATTCATTACCACAAACAAATAAATAGTTCAGTTGTTTTGCAGAAATATACTCTTCTCAGGCTACCCATTATAGAGATGAAAAGGCAAATATTAAAATGTATCAAAACTTGCTTTTAGTTTGACAAAACGTAGTTTATAGTTAAAGAATAATTGACTAGAAGCCAAAGATCCAAGATTTTATTTCTGCCTTTTCTTATTAACAGTGTAGCCTTATGCAGCTGATCTAATATTCTGCGCTTCAGTTTCCTTACTTGTCAATGAAGAGAATAAAATACGTGGATGGGCAGATAGATGGGTAGGTGGATGACATAAGTGATATACATATGTAAGATAGTGTACACAGATAGATTTAGTTAGATACATAAATACACTTACTTATATGCTTAGCAAAGTGCTTGAACATAGTTTTACTCAGTTTTAGATAGATACAGATATCAAAGTGTGTCTATTGATATATATTATATCCTGAGGAGTGTTCTACATACTCATATAAACCCAAAGAATGAGCACTATTTTGTGAATAAGTAAGCTAAGACTTACAAAAGTTATGTGAGTTGCCCACGATCATAGTGGCAGAAAAGCCATTCAAACCCAGATGTTTATGACTCCGAAGACCTAGATCACTTCTGTACTATACAGTGTTCCCTCGCCACTTCGCGCTTCATGTTTTGCGGCTTCAGTGCTTCGCGGGTTTTCCCAAAATATTCATCAAAAAATAAAAATGAAAAAATACAACCATGTCGGCAGCCACATGGCGGAAAGGAGTGTTGTTTTGTGTTGATGCTTGAGAGAGAAGGGTCCCTGCATGTCAAACAAAGAGATGAGTTGACTCAGAGTACATCCCACGGGCTCTCATGAAGGCGCGTGATTGGTTTCCGGTGTGACATCGACCAATGAGAAAATTCCTAGGGGCAAATCCTACTTCGCGGTTTTTCAGCTTTCGCAGAAGGTTCTGGTCCCCATTAACCGTGAAAAACGAGGGATCTCTGTACTAATTTTAGCATAACTAAAGTTTTTCCTCTCTTCTCCTTATCTTCCTCCTTCTTTGTCTTTTTCCTGCTCTATTTCTTCTTCCTTCATCTCATGTTACTCCTCTTCGTTATTCTCCCCTCACATCAATGAGGTCTTAGCTATTTATTTATTTAACAGAAAGTACTACATTTCAGCTTTGCTTTTGTTATTTTATACTTAACAATGCTTCCGAACATCATAGTCATCAAAAGAATATTAGTTCAGTCATTAAGAATTAAAACAATGATAATACACTGTCTTAAGATCTCTAGTAATGTTCTGAAAAGCATGCATTTTGATGAGTGAAAAACAGCTATATGGACCTGGTTAAGGTGCATGTTGGGGCATGCCGGTGCACTTATAATTCTCACTACAGATGGAGCAGGTAGCCCTTCATCATGTCTGAAGTAAACGGAGTTTAAAATCAGCAACACTAGCCCTTCACTGGGGCCTTCTTAAGCATGTTTCTCCAATGTTAGGATTTAAAAGTATAGAAGTATGAAGAGCTATTTCCCATTATTATAAGTATCTAGATATGGTTTTCAATTTTCTCAAAGGAAAGCCTGAAGCTGGTGGTGAAGGCTAAGGGAAGTTGTTAGAAGGTGGAAGAAGCCTTTGGGGTGAGGTAATAGATGGACTGAGAGGAGTGTAAGTCCTAGAACTTGGTTAGTGAGTGTGAAATACTGTATTTCATTGAATTCAAGCTAACACCAATTGTAGGAAAAAATATGTAGCCCTAGGAAAAAAGAAAAAGTATCTGCTTTTTAAATTATGATACAGTTCTTTCTTCTTATATCAGTTGCAGGAACTTCCTGACATCAGAGTTGTTCACATGTAAAAAATTGAACATGTTAGAATGGATCAAATAGGGTAAGATCGATCATAGGATTAGTTAATGGAGAAGTGACAGGGAAACTTGTATTTTCCCCTAATTTCTTTTTTTTTAGTGTCAGATTTCCTTTGTTTTGGGGTAGACTTCCACTCACTTTGACTAAAAAGCTCTCTTCTGGTTTATATTTCATTGATTTGTTTATAAAGGAGAAGGTACCTGCAAATCAATAGCAAATTGATTACCACATTTTCATAGCAGTCAAATAAATTGAAGTTTAAGAGAAATGTCAATGAGTGAATAATAATTCTAAAACTTACTGTGACTGTGTAGTAGAAATGTAATTTTTAAAAATAGTTGTACTCTGTGTTTCTTGTGCTTTTTAAGATTGGAAATTACATATATGCCATTTCTAATCTATGTTCATTCAGTAATAGTGATAATCTAGCTAGAGATTCAAGCTTTTAAATAAATTAATTAAAATAGTTATTTTACAGCAATGCATCTCAAACTTAAGTGTATATTTGAAGCACCTCTGGGGAGCTTGTTAAAAATGCAAATGTGGTTTAATAGTTCTAGAGGTTATGGATGAAATTCTGGATTTCTAACAAGCTCCCAAGTGAAGTGGATACTATTGTTCTGAAGACTACACTTTTTGTACCAAGATTTTATGTAACTCATATATTAAAGAAAAATT
This sequence comes from Craseonycteris thonglongyai, assembly GCA_004027555.1. NCBI lineage: Eukaryota > Metazoa > Chordata > Mammalia > Chiroptera > Craseonycteridae > Craseonycteris > Craseonycteris thonglongyai. Next base: position 28,861 of record PVKE010005051.1, on the reverse strand, counting down.
ATATATATAATTTTCTTAATACCATGAATTATAGGTGTTGACCAAATTACAGATATTTGGCGGGACACAGGAGAGGAGAATGATACAAAGAATGATGAGTGATTTTTTAAATAGTACTTTTATTATGAAAAATCAACAGCATCCAGTGAATTGTTTAACTTCTTTAGCATCTAACAGTCCAGTTCTTCTAAGTCTCTTTTAACCAAGAATACTTTTCTTTCATAAATTATTTGAGGGAAGATTAGTTTGAATGATATAGCAGCTGTATGGGATTGCACTGAAACATTAACCTAACATGCTTGAACTGCTTCAGAATTTATTGTTGTGGACAAAAACTTTCTTACTGTAAGCAATTTGTCATTGTATAAGTGTTATTCCATAAAATAATTATAATATATTCTCTCTCTACATAGCCAAATTGCTACTCTATACTAATTTAGAAATGAATAGGAATATTAGGACACATTAAAGCATTTCTTGCCATAAAAATGTGTTATTTTATAAATTTTTGACAACTCAAGATAATTATGTTTTTTTACAGATTTTAGCTGATAGTATACAAAAAGGAATATATTATTTAGGTTGAGATGGGCAATAAATGGCAGCTTTATAATATTCCCCGATAAAAAGAAGGGCCTTTTGTTATCTAAGTAATGCTTCTAATTTTTATGCAGTATTATTATGATGAATTGTTTGCTACCATTTATTTTTTTATCTATATGCACATCTTATTTTTCTCATTCCCAAAGAATGTTTTATGGTACATTTCTAAAATAGCATATTTTCATTTATTTTTTTCTTGCTCTTGAATTGAGGTTACAGTGGCAATAATGGTTATAGCCCTGAAGAGTAGAGGAAATACTGATTATCACTACCTAACTTAAATTTTCTTCATAAAGGTGTGAACTTAATAGCTTTGAATTTAGCCTTACAGATTTATTTTTCAGGAATTATCTAAACAAAGTGATAAAAATGCTTCTCTTTAGCATTTGCTTTGGAAAAATAATTCAAAGTTCTTGAGTATTCCCTTATCTCCTCAGTTCAGTTAATAGTGCCTTAAAGCAAATGGTAGGTCCCAACTTACACATCAAAAGCCCCTTCAGAGCTCTGTCAACCCCCACCTCCTTTCTTCTGAAGCAACAATTGTACCCATTAGCAAGATCAGTTGCTTGGAGAAACCTGGAAAACAGCAGCTACCAGAAACCCACTAGAATAATATCTCCAGCAGGTGATAGATTAGTTGGAACAAATTGGAACCATTACAATTCAGCAATCCTGGTTTCTTTCAAACTGTTTTTAAAATGTCGTCATTTTAATACACAATCTAAGCCCTGTAGAACAGTCCGCAGCATGTTAATTTGAATCATATGATATGTCACTGCCCTCAGCTGACATGAGCTCTATTCCATGTGTGAAGCCATAATAAATCCATTCCCAACAGAGGAAAATTCCCCATGAGAAGGTGAATTAATCCAGGCCTCACACTGGCATTCTAGCCCTCCATAATTGAAAGCAGGGCCACCTGTTCCATGCACAGTTAGCCTATAGAGAAAAAATTAGCTTTAGATCAGATATTTCTTATATTGAAAAATTATTCATACTTCTTGCAAATCCAAATTCAGCTGTGAACTGCTTGGTATGACATCATACAGAAACGTAGGAATGTGCCCACTTGATCTCAGTTTAAGAGTTTTGTTAACCATAGGATTTCTTAACTTTGAAATGAGAATTTTTTTTTTTTAATTTAATGAAAGCTGACACGTGAGAAGAAGAACTGGGAATGGTGCAGATTTTTCTAATTAACTCAGGGTCATTTGCAGAAACATTTGAGCTCCCTGGTATTTTTTTCATGGTTCCTTTGCAGACATATTTTTGAGCACTGTCACTGTAGCCATAAAATGACATTTAGATGACAACAAAGAAAAACAAAATATGCCAAAATTTGAAACCGTTCCCACATCGTTTATGTTTTATAATTAGCATACCTCAGTCTTCAAATAATTTAGATAACGTGGTTATAGCAAGCACAGAGTTATGGGTGCAGTTCCACGTTTCTTTGTAGTATACCTGGTATCTCTAGTTTAAACACATAGCCATTGATTTTTTTTTAAATAAAATTGTTTATTTACTCTTTATTTAATGTATTTATTAATTATTTGTTTTTTGATTTTTCTGATTTTGTTCTAGCTTTGAATTGGTTTCATCTCTGGTTTTATTTCATTTTTGTTTTAAAATTTTATTTGACTTTTAATTGGTTGTAATCCTATTTTGAATACCATTTTCTTATATTTTATGGATTAACTTACTGTGTTATAAGTTACAATGATTTTAATTTTTCTTTTAAAAACTACAAAAATAGTTCTTAGAGTATTTTGTTTCCACAAACATCTTTGATTTGAATAAAAATATATACTTGATTAATGTAAAATATTACTTAAAAAAACTTCTTTAATACAGTAACACATCAGGGAAGCTTTGATGGCTCAGTAGGTTAAGCGCTCACTTTGCAGCCCCAGGGACCGAGGTTCAAATCCCGGTCCCGGCCCGTGTGGACCCATATGCTGAGCTGGGAAGTGCCCCCAGTTCACTTCTCACCGGGGTGAGACCCCGGCCCAGTTCCTGCCCTCTGCAGCCCCACGCCCACCTGTGGAATGAAACTTAAGTGGGAAAACCAATGATGTACAACTTTGGAGACTGTTCTGGGCCCTCCCCCTTCTCTCTGTCTCTGTATCTCTCTCTCTGTCAAAAACAATAAAAATAAATCTTTTAAAAAATACAGTAACACATCATTCAAGCAGATTTATTTATATGAATATAAAGTAGAAATTTTACATTAACCCCAAAATGTATGTATTTTTTAAATGTTTTTACATTTTTTGTGAACTCTGCTTATATGTTTTTTTATTCCTGAATTTATTACTCAGTGAGGATTAATTCAGACATATCTTGAAGGTGACTGATTTCAGGGGAAGTGAGATACCTGAAAAAGATGGCACATCTTTCAGAGTGATAAATAAAGGATAAGTAAAGTGATTTTTAAATGCAAAAAGATTCAAAGTGAAAGAAAGCACCTTAAGAAGCTATTTTAATTTTTTTTTTTTTTATGTAGCCCTGATAGTTAACCCTTTGATTCTTTTTCTTTCCAGAAATAGGGCCAAAGCCCAAACCCTAATCATGGAGTCCTATCTTTATCTTAATTCAATTTTACAGCCATGTTAGCAGGCTATCTTCTACATTTAAGAAATGTAATTGGTTATTAAAACTCTAAGAACCCTGACTTTCAGATTTTCTGAGTTCATAGGTTCCAATTTACAGCATCAGCATTACATTATTCTACTTTATATTCCCCATGATTTATCAAAATAAAACAGTAAACTTGATGTCAGGGTGTCATATAGGGAATGAACCAAGAATTTTAAAATGCAGAAATACTTTTGTTATTTTAACCTTAGTATTTCAGCTATTAATATAACCTGGATTTTTGTAAGAGATGAGAAAAATTGATGATTTTTAACTGATTTTTAATAAGCCTCTTTTTTTTTTTTTTAAGATTTATTTTTATTGTTTTTGACACAGAAGAGAGATACAGAAACAGAGAGAAGGGGAAAGGCCCAGAACAGTCTCCATAGTTGCACATCCTTGGTTTTTCCACATAGTTTTATTCCACAGGTGGGCACGGGGCTACACAGGGCAGGAACTGGGCCTGGGTCTCACCCTGGTGAAAACCGAACTGGGGGCACTCCCCAATTGAGCACATGGATCTACACGGGCCAGGGCCGGGATTCGATCCTTGACCCCCGGGGCTGCTGAGTGAGCACTTAACCCACTGAGCCATCCTGGCTTCCCTTCTTTTTTATATTCAGATAACAACCTGATTTTAACAAAAAATTTTCACCATAGAGTCAGTAAGACATATTAATTACTTTCCAGCACTGTAGAATGGATTGTAAATCTTCTATGAGGGACTGGTTAACAGTGGTCTCTCTGGGGATTACAGTTGGCTAAGTAATAGAACAAGAAGAGTCACAGAAGCTGGTTGTAGGGTGGTAAAGTGGTAAGAGGCCAACACAAAGTGTCCTGCAGGGAAGTCAGTAGTGTGCAATTATTTAGATTTTTATTTCTTCGTGTACTTTAATTTTGTCAGAATTCTTTTATCTGCAGAAGAGAATGAGAATAATTGGGAGATATTTTTTTAGGAAAATGGAGTAGGCTAAGGTAGAAGATTAAAAAGAACATTATCTGGTTTCTCCTAACTTTTCAACTTGTATTTGCATACAGCTCTTCTTCCCCTAACTCTCTAGCCCTACACTTACCCAAGGACACTATCCTATGCCTTCTGTTCTTATCTCTGTATAAATGATAACCTCAACTATCTTTTATGTTAATAATTCCCAAATGCCTAGTTCTAATTTTGACTTGATAATTATCTAAGCCCAGGACTATTTCTCCATCTGACTATTGGACATTAAATGAAACATTTTTCTCCACTCTCCTTATTCACTTCTTCCTTTAGTATAGTCTTCAAATTTCTTTACATGTGCTCATTATAGCAACATTATTGTATTCACATCCTCTTACAATTTTACTATCACCCTTGATTCACCCTTCTTTTTATTTGAAGTCCTTTTAGTTTTCTTTTGAAAATGGTCCTTCATTGTACCTGCTACCTTCTTGTTGTAGGTTTATGCCCTGATACTTCCTCAGTCTGTTTACTGGCAGCTCTCACTTCAAATTCTCCTTTTATTCATTAATCTTGTCCCCTATGTGCTCGCTAGACTAGCCTTCCCTGCAAAATTCGTATGCGTCTTAATCACCCACCTCCTTCAGTTTATCAAGCTAAAACTTCCCTCAGCCCTTAAGACTCTCTGTAATCTAGTGTAACCTGGACAATTAAGGCTTACTGTCACTAAGTAAAGTCATTTTACTTCTTTGAACATTCAAGTTCTCAAATGATAGGTATAATCCCCAATGAAACTCTTCATTTATTTTCCCAAGTATTTATGAGCAACTACAATGTTCCAAGTGTTTGTTCTAATATTGGAAATAATAGTGGCAAAGAAAAGATATAGTTTCTTCTCTGAAGAAATGCACACAATCTAATAAAAAAAAAGGCAGAATTTGATTACCAGATAGTCATACAAAGTAACATATAAGCTAATGTAAGTGTCATGAAATTCTATGGAATCATAAAAAGTGGAGATTTGGGGACACTTCTCTGAGTACCTGACACTTGAGCCGAGTTCCACAGGATGAAATGGAGTTAACCAAGGACATGGAGGGAAAGGTAGATTTCTGGAAAAATGTATAAACAACCCCATGGGAAGAGGGATCATGGCTCATTGAAGGAAATGAATACAAGGCAGAATAAGGGAACAGTGGTATGAGATGAGACTGCAGGAACAGATAGAGGCCTAGCCTTGCTAACCATAATAAAGGATTTTAGACTTTTGTCTTAAGAATACTGGGGAACCATTGGAGAGCTTTCAGCAGGACATGTATGTGGTGGGAGAGGGAGGAGGCTTGAGTGTGTGTGTTGATGTGGATATAAATATAAAACTGAAAGTCACAAAGAACAGAAACTCATGAACACTGTCAATAGAGTAGTAATTACCTGAGGGTAAAGGGGGTGGGGGTTGGGGAGGGGGGAGGGAAGGGGGAGGGGGCATCAAATATATGGAAAGAGAACTGACTCTGGGTGGTGAGCACATAATGCAATAATACAGATGATATAATGTAGAATTGTACACTTGGAACCTATGTAATTTTTACCAACCAATGTCACCCCAATACATTTAACAGTTAATAAAAAGATGGATTTATATTTGCATTTTGAAAAGATGACTCTGGTTGCAGCAGGGAGAATGGATAAGGAGGGGCTAGAGTAGATACAAGGGACCAATTAGGAGAATACTGAGTTGTATTGATGTGTGATGATGGTTAAGTTCAATCACAGAATGGTAATAGAAATGGGGAAAATACAAGATTTGGTAAATATTGGGGAAGTAAAAACCAGACAGTGGTAATGGAGTAGAGGGAATGGAGAGTGAGATTTAAGCATGACTTTTGGATTTCTGACTGGTCTAATGGAGGGATGGTGCTATGGACTGAATTATGTCACCACAAAATTCATATTTTGAAGCCCAAATCCCCAGTGCGATGATATTTGGAGATGGGACCTGTGGGAGATAAATTAGGTTTAGATGATGCATGGGATTCATGCCTTAATAAGAATAGACATCAGAGAGCTTGCTGTCTCTCTTTCTCTGCCATTTGAGGACATAGTAAGAAGACAGCCATCTGCAAGCCAAGAGGAGCATTCACAAGAAACCCACCAAGCTGGCACCCTGATCTCAGACTTCCAGCCTCTACAATTATGAGAAAGTAAATTTTTGTTGTGTAAGCTAGTCTATGGTATTTTGTTATGGCAGCCCAAGCTGACCAAGACAGGTGGTAATCCTGTTTACTGAGAAAGGACATACTTAAAAGAAAACCACATTGGTTTATATACGCTTCTTTTGTTTTAGTTTTTTCACTTGTGTTTGTACATGCAGACACAGGGAAATCTACCTCTGTAAGTAAAGAGAAAGACTGAAGAAAGAGACTGACTACTCAATTCTCGTAATTACTAGAGTTAGTTAAAGGAAACTTATACTAGGTATATTTTTGATGACTATAAGAAAAAAATGGATCATGTGTCACCAAAGAATTATATAGGGTAAAAGGGGAGATAATCACAGACACTAGTGTATGTAAATGCTGCCGGGTACAGGAACTTACTTTACATGTTTGACCAGCACATACCAGGAGGCAAGGGAGGGAAACTGATTTATTTCAGATTGAACATCAATTATGATTAGACAGTCTCTAAGGGGGTTTTGCAGAAAGCCACCTCCATTCTGGCTCAGTTCTAGCTAACAGGACAGACAGACAGCAGTCCAAATCATGGGACAGTCTCTCTTCCACAATTTGTGAGAGTGGGGAAAGATCACAAGTTTGTAGGGTTTGTGGAAATTGTGCATACATACGTATCTGGAGCTCAAAAGAGACAATAAGATTAGTGGTAAAGTATTAGATGTTTTGGAGTCTTTGGGATATAGGTGTTAATCCAAACCATGGTCATGGATGAGATTATTCAAAGAAAACGTAGAAGTAGAGAAAAGAGCCTAAGACTTCATCTTGAAAATGTCCAATCAATATTTACTGGCCAAGAGGAGGAGGAGCCTGGAAAGTAGACTGAGGGCTAAGAGGAAAGTTTGTAGAATGTAATGTCGAAGAAACCTAGGAGAAAGAGTGTTTCAAAAAGGAAGATGTACTCAACAGTATCAAGTAGTGACTCAGAAAGATGAGAAACTGAAAATATCTAATAGATTTATAGACATTGTGACTACAAGTTTTTTTTTTCTCCTGTATTGACCTAGATGGACACTAGTCTAGAATGCATTAAGGAGTAATCAGAAGGAAAAGAAATAGCAGAGAGTATAAATAACTCTTCCAAGAAGCGTGGCTGTATAGATTAATGAGGATATAAAGGGCCAGTTGGAATCTGGGTTTTGTGGTTTTATTTTTATGATGGAAAAGACTTGGGTTTTCCCATGTTTAAATATCAGCAAGAGGAATCCAGTTGAGGGAAGAGTTGTATAAACTAAAAAGATAAAAGATGAAGGTAGGATCCTTATAAAGAGGGAAAGAGAAGAATCCAATACATACGTAAAAAGAACTGGATTTAGATAAGCAAAAGCTTCTCTATTTTACAGAACAAATTAAGGAAGGGAAGAAAAATGGCATATGCAGCTAGCTTTTCAGTTTGGTAGCAAGAAATTGAAAGAAATTTAATGATTTTTACTTTCTCCATGAAGCTAGAAGGAAGGTCACTTACTGAAGTTAAAGAATGGTGAGAGGAGTGTGATGGTTTGGGACAAATAGTTTGAAATCATCTTCTAATATCACTTCTTTATATGCCGTACTCATTTATTTTTTAAGACTCTATTATGGAAAATTTCAAATGTATACAAAAGTGGACTGAATAGTTTGTAGAACCTCCTGTTTAAACAAATACTGTGGCCAGTCCTGTTTCTTACATACCCCTATTCACATCCTTACCTTCTGTATTATTTTGAAGCAAATCCCATGTATCATATCATCCATAATATTTTAATTTGTATCTCTAAAAGATAAGAACTTTTAAAAACATAGCCATAATACTGTTATCAAATGTAAAGGTAATAATTCTTCAGTATCATCATAATCTTGTCATTGCTCAAATTTCCAGTTATTTCATGAATATCATGTATGTCGATGTGTGGGTGTTTGTGTACATGTATATTTCTTGTTTGTCTATTTGACTAGGAGCCACATAAGGTCTATGCATTGCTATTGGTATGTCTTTCAAGTTTCTTTTATCATTAGGTTTCCTTCTTTATCTTTTTTCATCTCTTTCAGTTTATGTATTGAAGAAACCAGATCATTTATCCTGTAAAGCTTATCACAGTTTAGAATTTGTCTGTGCCCCTGTCTCCTGTATTTGCTATATATAAATTAGTAATTGGATTAATCTGATTCAGATGTTTTTGTTTTTTTGCAAAACTATTTTGTAAAAGGTTTTGTATTGTTTCATCAGGAGACACATAATGTCAGAAGGTCTCTTTTTGTGATATTTACAGCCACTGATGTTCACAATGTCTAAATTTACTAAAGGTTGCTAACAGTAATATTTTAAATCCAGCATTCCTTTTTCATATGTTACTGAAACACTTCTATAAAGAGCCATATCCCATCATATATTTGGTTACTCAGTAGTACTGTCCATCTACGAAAGGTAGAATAAATGCTTTTACTTCGTTCTATTTTATTTGCCCATTTTCAAAAACAAGTTGATTTTCTGGATGGGAAGAATTTTTTCACAATGTATATGTGGGTCAAATTACCACAGTGTACATTTAAATATCTTACAATTTTACTTGTTAATTATACTTCAGTAAAGCTGGAAAAAAATGAGATTGTTTTTTAGCATATTGCAGTGGTGGCCAATTAGTTATTGTTTGGTGTTATTCTGAACTCGTTACTTTTAATGATGCTCAAATTGTCTCATCTTTGGCAGTGGGAGCTTCTATAAATTGGCTTCTCTAGCGTTTTTAATTTTTCCTCCGTCTGGAATCCTTGTCCCCTTATCTCAAAACAACATTTGGCTATTCTCAAATATCAAATCTGCAGTCTCCAAGGATGAGCATAGGCCTTCATTGAGAACACAAGGAAGAAAGAAGGACATAGTTACCCCAAAAGCTGCCAAAATTATTGGAGCAATGGAATGTACTTAAGCCTTCCTTAATGACTAGAGGGAGAGAAGCTCATTTAGATGAGTTCATTGCAATACATTCATTTTAGGAAACCAGTACAAGTACCCTATAATCAGAACTCATATGTTGTGATTTGGGGGTAGGGGGTTATGTAGTCACAAAGAGTCAAGCTTGATCATAGGAATATGTGCATAAGTAATTACCGTATCTTTCCATGTATAAGATGCTCCCATGTATAAGACAAATCCTACTTTTTTAACCCAATATTAAGAAATCAATACACAAGTTATTTCTATGTATAAGATGACCCCCAATTTTTGAATTGACAATAGACAGAAGTGTCATCTTACACACAGAAAAATACGGTATGTTAATAGTGATGGTGCCTAAATTCCAGTGATAAGCAACATAAACTGCTACTGGCTGACCCAGTCAAGGGCATGTGCCGGTCTATAACCTCTGAGCCTCACACCACATGGGACAGCCTATACCCAGTTCCACTTGGTATAGCATTTTTAATTGAAGCACTCATGTCTGCCACCATTGAGGTCTTCACACCTTCAGGGAAAATACAATGAACTTGTCTTAGGCAGCTTTCCAGGTTTTCTGGCTTTCACACCTGTGAATACTAAGTCTCTACTTCCCATTATCATCATGAATGCCTTTACTCGGACAAAGTAACAGAACTCTGAATTTGAATTGTTGAATAAGAGAAAAAAAAGTACTATGACCTAATAATAAGAATATTTTTGTTAGAGTTACTATAGTGCATAGAGTCAAGCTTAATTATAGATATGTTCTGTGTTTTACATTTACTTCTCTAAATTGGGGTGTAAGACTGGGAACCATGATTCTTATATTTATTTATATATAGCCATGCATGTATGCATTGACTGTTTCCCTGGTAAGCCTTGCTTGTCTAAAATTTTTTTGTCTTTTACATATAAAATTCCAAAGGAAGAAGCACTTAACAAAGAAGTTTTCTTTTAAAACTGTTATGATTTGGATATAACAAGCCATATTGAACCCATTGGGTTTTTGGTAATAGATTTCAAAATACATCATAAATGTAAGTAATATGATGATTATTGGGTCAAGTAAAGTTGGAACATTTTAAATGAGAAAATAACTGGAACAGTGTTCAGGAAACTTTTCCAGTTGATGTTTGGTCCCCCACAAGGTGTGCATTAACATAAACTTAGGGGAGTTACCTCTGGGTCTTGAATTCCCTCTCTGATTTCATTATTACAATATGATTCTTTTCCTTTCACTATTAAGTCATTTCCTAGGGTGATGGGAGCATAAAACAAGTATAATTTGTTTGTATTTGTCTGATCTCCTTTAACTCAATAGTCATTCTATCATTCTGTTTCCTGGTAGCTGTTCAGTACGTTTTGAAAGATAATTAGAATCTAATAATTAACAGGCATGAGTTTACTTGATAACTTTAAGATACAGATTGTGCTCTAAGGGCAGTGAGAAATTAGATCTGGCAGAGAAATAGATGACTCAGCTGGAAGATTCTCTATTACTATGTATCCTTAAAATCTCAACTTTGAAAATAATCCATTTATTAAAGTTCAGTGAGGATTATGAAAAAATTCAAAACCCTTTAAAACAAGAACCTGATGATAATTGCAATAAAATCCACATTAGTAATCTATGCCTGGTTCTTTATTCAATTATATTTCCAGTTCCTATAATACATTATTCTATCAAGCACCCACTGTGTCTCCATTGAATAAAACTTGTCTAGTTCATTTTTTAATGTTTTTATCTTAATAATGATGTACTAATGTTTTTCATCAGTTTTTTAATTAAATTTATTGGGATAACATTGGCTATAATATTGTATAAGTTTCAGGTTGTTCAATTCTATAATATGTCATCTGTATATTGAATTGTGGGCTCACCGCCCAAACTTTAATCTCCTTCCATCACCGTATATTTGACCACCTTTACCCTCTTCACCCTACCCCTCTGATAACCAGCCACTGTACTGTTGTCTGTGTCTTTGAGTTTGTTTATTTGTTTTGTTTGTTCATTTGTTGCTATTGTATATCCCACATGAATAAAGTTATATGGTTCTTGTTCATTTCCATCTGACTTATTTTACTTAGCATGATACTGTCAAGATCCATCCATATTGCCTCAAATGGCAGTATTTCATTGTTTTTTTATGGCTGAGTAGTACTCCATTATGTATATCTACCAAATCTTCTTTATGCAGCCATCTGTTGAAGGACACTGAGGTTGTTTCCATGTCTTAGCTATTGTGAATAATGCTACAATGAACACAGAAGTACATATATCTTTATGAATAAGTGTTTTAATTTTTTTTTAAGATTTATTGTTTTGACAGAGAGAGACAGAGAGAAAGGGAGGGCCCAGAGAAGTCTCCATAGTTATACATCATCAGTTTTCAACATAGTTTCCTTCCATACAGGTGGGCACGCAGCCACGCATGGCAGGAACCAGGCCAGGGACCTCCCAAGTGGGAAACATGCCCCTGCGAGCCAGGGTCCTCCCACGTGGGAATCACACCCCAGGTGGGAGTTGAACAAAGGGCATCCCACATGGGAAGCACATCCCAGTTCAGCCTATGGGTCTGCATGGGCCAGGGCCAGGACTCGATCCTTGGACCCCAGGGCTGTAAGGCAAGTGCTCAACACTCTGAGCCATCCTGGTATCTGTTTTCAAATTTTTCAGGTAGATACCCAGAAGAAGATTCCTGGGTCATATGGTAGCTCTATTCTTAATTTTTTGAGGAAGCTTCATACTGTTTTCTGTAGTGGTAGTACCAATTTACATTTCCACAAGCAGTGTAGAAGGGTTTTACTTTCTCCACGTCCTCTCCAACATTTGATATTTCTTGTCTTATTGATAGTAGCCATTCTTATAGGTGCGAGGTGGTATCATGTGATTTTCATTTGAATTTCTCTTATAGCTAGTGAGTACCTTCTCATATATCTGTTGGACATCTGTATGTCTTCTTGGGAATAGTTTCTGTTTATGTCCTTTGTTCATTTTTTAATTAGATTGTTTGATTTTGGTTGCTGAGTTGTATGCGTTCTTTATATATCTTGGATATGAACTTCTTATTGGAGGTATCATTTTCAGATAACTTCTCTCCTTTGGTTGTTTGCCTTTTTGTTTTGTTAATGGATTCTTTTGCTGTGTAAATCTTTTAAATTTTCATCATTTTTTAAAGAATCAAAAAAGAGTTAGTGGAAGGTCCAAGAGGGCAGATTAGGTAAACACTATGCCTACTGCCTCCCAGGATAACACCAAAATTAAAAATAAATGATAGAACAATTAACCTCAAGAATCATCTAAAGAATAGTTGAACAGAACCCCTATGACTAAGGATATAAAGAAGAGGCCACATCAAGACTGATAGGAGAGGCAGAGATGTGAAACAGGCTAACCCCAAATCCATAGATAGGGTTTGAACACTGGGAGGAATACCTTTGTGACATAGATCCTTCCCAGAAAGAGGGAGGGCCCACTCCAGGTGCCCCTGCCTATGGTCCTATACCAGGAAGAGGAGTTCTCACACATCTGGCAGTGAAAATCAGTGAGGACTCTGTCCCAGTGAGATGGAAGGCAGCTGGAAACTGAGACGCTCTCTTAAAAGGCGTACACACAGATTCACTTACTTGCAAACTCTCCTCTGGTCTCCAGTGGAGGGGTGGTAACTTGAGCAGCATTATAAACATACCAGGAAAGAATGAGTTGTGTGCCTTTGGGCCAAGGGCTAGAGGAATAGGAGGCAGTGTCCCTGTGTGAAGCTGGCCTCAACGTGTAATCTACAGGAGAGCACCATCTTTGCTATGTTGAACGCTCACCAAAGGGCCAAATCTGAGACACATAGATCTGGTAAAATCCATGTATATACACCAACAAAGCTAGTACTGCCTCTCTAGTGGTACACTCAGCTCCTGGGCTCCGACCCAGCCCCACAAGCTGTGGAAGCCTTTTACAGCAACAGATGGCCCACAGTGGCATGGGAAACTTCTGTGGATGGCCTTGAGTCAAAACTTGCACTGCAGCCTCTCTTGGGTGACTCTTGGGGACCTGCAGGCCTGAGGCGAGTGGTAGCTGGCCGTGGTGTTCTCAGGGCATTTTGCAAAGTGGTTGTAGTCTAGACACTGCCCCAACACAAGTGGTGGCCTGCTGAAGTGTTCTTAGGGAGTTTTGTGAAGTGGTTATGGGCCAGGCACTAGAGTAAAAACTAAATCTGCATTGACCTTATAAAAACCATTGTCCATGCATCATGACTCCTTGAGACTCCACCCTGCCCAGCTACTACTATGTTGCCAGGAGAACTCTCAACACTGGCTCAAATAGCAGAGCCCGTGCTGGGCAATTTCTTGAATTGTTCCTAAGGAAGCTTTTTCAACAGCTGAGACTTTATGGGCAGTCGACGGGTGGCAACAGGCCTAAGGGGCACTGACCTTTTGCTAAGCTGTCCCAGTCCCAGTGCTGGTGGCAGCCAGCCTCATTTTACAGAGAGGATGCTCGTACATGCCTGCGGGTCCAGCACAGGCTGCAACCAACCACATACAGCTTTATAGCTACTAACAGGTAGCCCAGGCTGGTCACAAGCAAAGCTGAAATTGGCCTGCATAGGAGCCCTTCATAAGAAATACCAGAAACAATACACCCAGACGCCATCCTCAGTCCACACCAGAGTACTACCTGGCTAAACCCACAAAGGGCATACCCACAGGGTAGTATCAATAGGCACAAGAGCCTGCAGGAGCAGATCCCCCTCTGAGAGGTCACCCCACATACACACAGCACTCATACATTCTAGGTATAGCCAGTCCTCACAGTCCATCAGCCTGGGAGTTAGCCCTATCTGCTGACATGCCAAAAGCAATCAAGGCTCAAATACAACAGAAAAATACACATAAGAGACAGTCTCTGGAATATATGCAGAGCTGATCAGGGAAACTGTGCCACTGGACCACACAGGACACTTACTACATAAGGCCATCTAGCAAAAACTGAGAGACATAGGAGATCTACCTAATATTTAGGAGCAAACACAGAGAAGCAACCAGAATGGGGAAACAGTGAAACATATAACAAACAAACAAATAAATAAATGTAAATAAGTAGATAGATAGATAGATAGATAATAAATAAAACAGGAGAAACTTCCAGAAACAGAACTAAATGGAGGCAACCAATCTACCAGATACAGAGTTCAAAACACTGGTTATAAGAATGCTTAGGGAATTCAGTGAGAATTTCGCCAAAGAGATAGTAAGCATAAAAGACATAGAAACTATACAAAAGAACCAGTCAGAAATAAAGAATATAATAACTGAAATGAAGAATATACTAGAATGGATTAACAGCAGTGATTTAGAAGATAAGGTAGCAGAAAACACCTGGTTGGAAAAATGAAAAGAAAGAAGATAGCTTAAGAGGCCTTTGGGACAAAATCAAGCATAACAACATTCACATCATAGGAGTCCCAGAAGGAGAAAAAAAGGAACAAGGGATCGAGACCTTATTTCAAGAAATGATGACCGAAAACCTTCTTAACCTAGCAAAGGAAATGAACACACAATTCCAGGAAGTACAGAGTTCAAAATAAGATAAACACAAACAGCTCCACACTAAGAAGTATTATAATTAGAACAGCAACAGATAAAGACAAAGAGAATCTACAAGAAGACAACTAGTTACTTACAAGGGAGCTCCCATAAGACTATCAACTGCTTTCTTAACAGAAACTTTTCAGGCCAGAAGGGAGTGGCAGGAAATATTCAAACTGATGAAAAACAAGTGCCTACAACCAAGACTACTTAACCTTGAAAGGCTGTCATTTAAAATTGAAGAAGAGGGGATGCCAGGATGGCTCATCAGGTTGAGTGCTTGCTTTGGAGCCCCGGAGTCCAAGGATCAAATTCCAGCCCTGGACCATGTGGACCCATATGCTGGAATGGGGTGTGCCCCTAGTTCAGTTCTTGCCGGGCCCATGTAGAAGGCGCCCAGCCCAGTTTCTGCCCTATGCAGCCCCTCGCCCACCTGTGGAGTGAAACTATATAAGAAAAAAACAAAAAAACTAATGATATACAACTATGGAGACTGCTCTTGGCCCTTCCCCTTCTCTCTCTCTCTCTCTCTTTCTCTCTCTCTCTCTCTCTCTCTCTCTCTCTCTCTCTCTCTCTCTCTCTGTCAAAAACAAAACAAAACAATAAAAACAAATCTTTTAAAAATTGAAGAGGAGATAAAGAACTTCCCAGATAAGAAAAAGCTAGAGGAATTCATTACCACCAACCCTGTATTACAAGAAATGTTAAAAGGACTTTTTTAGGCAGAAAAAGGAGAAAACAATAAAATGAAGATCAAAAATATGAATAATAAAATAGCAATAGTTTTGTACCTATCAATAATTACTTTAAATGTAAGTGGATTAAATGCTCTAATCCAAAGACATAGGGTAGCTGAATAGATAAGATAATAAGACCAATATACAATGCCTAACAGTTAAGTTCAAGAACTTGCTACCATGTGCTTACGTTGGCAGCACTGTACAAACAATTCAGTAAGTTTTCCTAATCTTAGTATATCAATGTCTCACAGCTGTGTTTATGTTGATGTGTGGCTGTGTCTTGCTGAGTGGCATTCATTATTGTTGTTACATGTTTTTGTGTGCTATTGCAAGCATGGTGGAGCTTGAATTGAAGCAATGAACGAACATTGCATTTCTTGTTAAACTTGGCAAGAGTAGAAGTGAAATCAGGAACATGTTAGTTCAAGATGATGGGGATAACGCCATGAAGAAAATGGCAGTGTACAAATGGATTAAATGTTTTTCTGAGGGGAGAGAAAGTGTCACTGATGAAGAGAGGTCAGGGTGGCCAATAACAAGCAGAAATGATGAAAACATTGCAACAATTGGTTGAATTGTGTGCCATAATCATCAGCTGACTGTTAGAAGCAAGCAGACCAAGTAATCATCAGTAGAGAAACAATTAGGAAAATCTTCACTGAAAATCTTGGCATGAGAAAGTTGTGTGTAAAAATGGTCCCAAAGGAGCCCACCAATGAAGAAAAGCAAAGCAGAGTCTAAGTGTGCCACACTCTCTGGTAGTGGCACAATGATATTTTAGGCCATGTTATCACTGGTGATGAAATATAGATATACCAACATGATCCTGAAACAACGCATCATGGTGCACAATGGA
Source organism: Craseonycteris thonglongyai (assembly GCA_004027555.1). Taxonomy (NCBI): domain Eukaryota; kingdom Metazoa; phylum Chordata; class Mammalia; order Chiroptera; family Craseonycteridae; genus Craseonycteris; species Craseonycteris thonglongyai. The sequence continues at coordinate 12,360 of PVKE010005051.1, read as the reverse complement.
AGTCAGCCAATTGTCCATGGCCAAAACAGGTCTGTCAGTTCAAATCAAGAGTTAAAACGATGTTGCTACTCTTTTTTATATATCAGAGGGATTGTTCATTATGAGATTGTACCAACTGGGACTTTTTGTCCCAGTTGGTACAAACTCATAATGAACCAAGTTGACTATTTGGAAATGCTGAAAAGGCTGTGCGAAAAAGTTAGATGATAACGACCTGAACGTTTTGCCAACAATTTATGGCTCTTGCATCATGACAGTGCACCAGCTCACACAACATTGTCTGTGAAGGAATTTTTAGCCAGTAAACAAAAAAATATTGGAACACCCTCAGTTCTCACCTGATCTGGCCCCCCAATTACTTTTTCTTTACCAGAAGATAAAGGAAATATTAAAAGGAAGACATTTTGATGACATTCAGGACATCAAGGGTAATACAACGATGGCTCTGATGGCCATTTAGAAAGAGTTCCAAAATTACTTTGAAGGGTGGACTAGTTGATGGTGTCCATGTATAGCTTCCCAAGGGGTGTACTTCAAAGGTGATTATAGTGGCATTCAGTAATGAGGTATGTAGCACTTTTTCTAGGATGAGTTTGTTAATTGACAGACCTTTATATCATGCTATAGATAGGAAGAATTCATATCTCAAGTTATATATAGATTCCATGCAAGCCCTATCAAAATACCAATGGCATTTTCACAGAAATAGAGCAAACAATACTAAAATTTATATGGAAGCATAAAAGACCCTGAATAGCAACAGCAATCCTGAGGGGGTGGGGGGTTGGGGAAGTTTTAGATATTACGCTACCTTATATCAAATTATACTATAAAACCATAGTAATCAAAATAGCATGGTAGGGGGCAGGCAGGATGGCTCAGAAGGTTAAATGCTTCCTTTGCAGCCCCAGGGTCCGAGGATTGAATCCGGCCCCGGCCCGTGTGGACCCAAATGCTGAACTGGGGTGTGCTTCTCATGTGGGAGGGCCCAGTTCAGTTCGGTTCTCGCCCCCTGGTTCGATCCCTTGCTCGAGAAGGCATGCCTCCCATACAGGAGGCCCCTCAGCCCAGTTTCTGTCCTGCACAGTCTCTGCCCACCTGTGTGGAACAAAATCATGTTGAAAACAGATGACGTACAACTATGGAGACTGCTCTGGATCCTCCCCTTTCTCTTTGTCTGTCTCTATCTCTGTCAAAAACAATAAAATCTTTAAAAAATATATAGCATGGTATTTTCATTAAAAAAAGATACATAGATCAGTGTAACAGGATGAAAGCCCAGAAATAAATTTATGCCAATATGGCCATTTAACCTTTGACAAAGGAAGCAGAAATTTACATTGGGGTAAAGTCAATTTATTCAGTAAATGGTACTGGCAAAACTGGACAGATATTTGCAAAAAAGTGAAATAGGACTACCTTTTTATGCCATATACAAAAATAAATTCAAAATGGATTAAATACTTAAATTTAAGACCCAAAACCATAAAACTCCTAGAAGAAAATATAGGAAGTATACTCTCAGACATTACCCTTAGTAATATTTTTACTGATATTATATATCTCCTTAGGCAAGGGAAACAAAAGAAAAAAAATGAATATATGAGACTACATAAAACTAAAAATGTTTCTCACAGCAACAGAAATTGTCAGCAAGATATCCTACTGAATGGGAGAAGATATTTGCCAAGGATACATATGATAAGGAGTTAATATCCAAAGTTTATAGAAATCTCATACACATCAACACTCAAAAAAAACAACCTAATTTAAAAATGAGCAGAGGACCTAAATGAACATTTCTCCAAAAGAGACATACAGGTAGCCATACACACATGAAAAAAATGCTCAACATCCCTAATCATCAGGCATATGCAAATTAAAACCACAATGAGATACCACCTCACTCCTGTCAGAGTGGCCATCATTAGTAAATCAACAAATGTTGGGGAGGATGTGGAGAAAAGGGAACCCTGTGCAGTCTTGGTGGGACTGCAAATTGGTGCAACTACTATGGAAAACAGAATGAGGTTCATCTAAAAATTAAAAACAACTACCTTAGGACCCAGTAATTCTACTTTTGGGAATTTATCCAAAGAAATTCAAAACTCAATTGAAAAAATATTTGTACCCCTTCGTTTACTGCAGGCATATTCACAATAGCTAAGATATGGAAACAACCTAAATGCCCATCAAGAGGCAGTTGGATAAAGAAGTGGTACATAAATGCAATGGAGTATTACTCTGTCATTAAAAAGAATGAAATCTTACCATTTATAACAACATGGATGGGCCTAGAGGATGTTATGCTAAGTGAAATAAATCAGACTAAATTAAATAAATACCATATGACCTCACTTATAAGTAGAACCTAATGAACAGAATTAACAAAACTATCAAACTCATAGGTATTATAGATACAGAGAACAAACTGATGGTTGCTATATGGGAGGAGGGGTTGAGGTCATGGGTGAGAAAATTGAAAGAATTAGGAAGTACAAATCGGTAGTCACAAAATATTCATGAGGATATGAAATACAATATGGGGAAAATAGTCAATGTTATAAAAACTTTGTATGGTGTCAGAGAGTTATTAGAGGAATCACATCTTAAATTATATAAATGCCTAACTACTGCGCTGTACAGCTGAAAGTAATATAAAATAATATTGAATGTCAACTATAATTTAAAAATATAGTCACAGAATATACAGTGCAGCATAACAATATAGTCAATGGTATTACAACTATATACACTGTCAGATAGTACACTTGTTGTGGTTATCACTTTGTGAGGTGTATAAATATCTAATCATTATATTGTATTGTACACCTGAAACTAATAAAATTTAATTTAAAAAATTAAAAAGCAACAAAGATCCTGAAAATACATTGTTCAATTTTTACTTTTATTTTTATGCTTAAAAATCCTAAATTTCTTTGTTGTATAATTTATCCCATTTATAAAAATAATTTTCCTACTATGATACTAAAAATATTTAAAATAAAGGCACTAATTTTCTACCAAAATAAATAAGAATGCCTTCTCATTCTGCTGCATGCTTCCTGTCCCCTGGTGGACCTGGTACATTTGAAAAGAATACCTACTATTACAGTATAGCCTCCTTTCAGTCTGCTTTTTTCGGGTCTTGGCCTATAATACTGTTTGACTTACCCAAACGGGGCTGCCCCAGCCTCTATGTTACACATGGCACAGTGTGTGTTTTGCCAGGAGTGTGGCTCAGTCAGTATTTGGCTGTAGCTGGGTGGAGGTGAGGGACTCTGGTCCACTGGAGGTCACCATCCACAGAGATTGCACTGTAGACAGACATACTAAAACAAACAAACAAACAAACAAACAAAAAACACTTTTAAAAGGTAAATTATTTAAATGTTCTAAATATCAGGTTTTTCTTATGAAAAGTTAACATTAACACCTGTCTTATGCCTAGGTATTAATATATAGCTCTACTAGAGTTTTGAAGTTTAAAAACTTTCATCAGCTGCTGTTCAGTGACTAAGAGATTGCATTTGTAATGCTAGGTTTAAGATCATCCAGAGAATGAAGTTTTGATGCATATGTAACAGTTTAGACATGACCTCACAGGAAAGATAAATGAAGTGACCAAAGTGTTCAAATAAGAAGTCCTCCTTTACCAATTCACTGGTCTGAGAAACTCATCCAGAAGTTAGCACCATGCAAAGTTAAAATTCACATTTCAAATTCATGAAACAGAAGAATTATGTAAAAAATTTCAATAGTTAAACTTTCAAAGTGTTTTTTAAATAATTCTGTAGTGGTTGTACTTCTGAAGTTATTAAAATTTAAAATCACACTGACACTTTTGGAATATATGATAGAGGGAGATCCAAAATATTGCTTCAGATTTTCTTATTCCTAAAATTTGTTGAGTCCTGGTTAGTCATTATATATAAACTAGTGACCTAATAGAGATGCATGACTTTCATAGAGAGAATGAGACAAGGCAGCTGGTATTCATTATGTATTTATCATCTCCATTTTGAACTATAATAGACTTGTACTGAATAAATACCATGGGCTGTCCTTAACGTTGCTTTGGGAAATGGATTATTCTGCTTTCAGACTATTCAAAGTACTATATTTGGCAACCATAAGGTCAATAATGTAACTCAAATAGATTCATAATTCAAATTCAAATTGGGTTTTAGTGCACATTTCTTCTTCTGAATTATCAGCATTTGAACTCTACTGATAAAAAATGAGACTTCTTTTAAAATTTGTTTTGTAATGTGAGCCAAGTCATGAAAATATATTATATGCTCTCAATTTTAAACTAATTTGGATAGTGCCAAACTGACCTTTGCTTTTGAGTTTTACTGACTTAACTGATTGTAGTCTACATGTTAAATTAATGCCTCTAATTATCATTTGCTTCAACTTTTAGTGTTAGTAAGATCAGGAACTGTCCTGTGGCTTCCCATCTAGGAGTATCATTCTGGGGGTTGTTTGTTTGTTTGTTTGTTTGTTTGTTTGTTTGTTTGTTTTACCTTCTACAGAGGGGATGACCCTAATCTCACCATTACTTATCATAAATGTTCTACTGCCTTGTTGCAGGGGCTATGGAGAGTGGAATGTGAACCTGAAAAACTGACCCAGTACAGAGATGCTTAATACTTAGGCCTAAAGTGGGTTTCACCTACTTGTATATTCAAGTCCTTAAGCCTTTTGAGAAACACATGTGAGGGCAAAATTTATGCAATGGAGTGGTAAATATTATTCTGTAATGCATACAACAAAGTCATTGAAAAAACTTTGTCTCTTTTTAAATTAATATGCAATAAAATTGTGCTTTTTTGGTGTACAGTTTTATGAATTTTAACATTTATAAATGTGTGTAATGACTACCACAGTCAAGATATAGAAGAGTTCCATCATCCCCCAAAACTCTCGTGGTAGTCCTTTGCAATCACACCCTATCTGGAACCCTAATCTTTGACAGTTACTGCTCTTTATCACTTTAGGTTACTTTTTTTTGTTTGTTTGTTTTGTTGGTTGGTTGGTTGGTTGGTTGGTTGGTTGGTTGGTTGGTTGGTTGGTTGGTTTTGCCTTTTTGAGAATGTCATACAAATATAACATGCAACCTTTCCAAACTGGGTTTTTTCACTCATTTACTGCCTTCCAGATTTATCTAAGTCATTACATGTATCAGTAGTACATTCATTTTTATTGCTGTGTAGTATTTCATTATGTGCATGTATCATAGTTTAACAATCCATGCATTGAAGGGCATTGAAGTTGTTTTCAATTTTAGGTATTATCAATAGAACTACTATAAACATTTGTGTATAAGTTGTTATGTGAACATAAGTTTTCCTTCCTCCATGATAAGTACCTAGGTGTGATATTGCTGGGTCATATAGGTCATGTAATAAACTGCTAAAATACTTTCCAGAATGGCTATCATTTGGCATTCCCACCAGTCCCACTAGCTCCATATCCTTTCCAGCATTTTGTATTATCAGTATTTTTTTATTTCAGCATTCTAATAGATGTTTCACTCTCATTTTAATTTGTACTTTTCTAATGACTGATGTTATTGAATGTCTAAGTATGTTCTTATCTGCCATTCATACATCCTTTTTGGTGAAATGTCCACTCAAATCTTCTTCCCACTTTAAAATTAGGTTGTTTGTCTCTTATTATTGAATTCTGAGAAGTTCTTTATATATTCTGGATACAAGTCTTTTGTCACATATGTGATTTACAATATTTTTTCCCAGTGCATAGCTTGTATTTTCATTCTCTTACCACTTACTCTTTACAGAGCAGAAGTTTCTAGTTGTGAAATACAGTTTCTGAATGTTTTAAATGAATCATGCTTTCTTTTTTATATTGTATTTCAGGAGTCTACCTAACTCTAGGACTCCTATGTTTTCATCTAAAGAAGAATTTATAATTTTACATTTTATATTTAGATCCATGACCTCATTTGAGTCAATTTTGTATAAGATATGACATTGAGTTGAGTTCAAGGTAGTTGAATTCAAGCTACTATTTTTTTCTTTCTTTCTTTTTTTTTTTTTGCTCAAAAGTGTTCAACACAATTTGTTGATAAAACTTTGCTTTCTTCATTGAGTTTTCTTCGCACATTTTCCAAAAGTCACATTTGTTTGGACTATGTTTCTGTAATCTGTTTTGTCCCACTGATATACATGTATATCCTTCTCCAAGGCTATAGTGTCCTGATCACAGTAGCTTCATAGTAAGTCTTAAAATCAGGTAGTATAAGTCCTCTGATATTATTGTTTTTCAAAAGAATTTTGGCTATTCTGGTTTCTTCACTTTCCTGTGTAAATTTTAGGATCCGCTTCTCTATATCTATAATAAATACTGCTGGGAATTTGATTGAAATGTGTTAAATCTATAGATCAATTTGAGGAGAATTGACATCTTTACTTTGTTGAGTCTTCCACAAATCCATGAATATGTTATGTGTATGGTATGTATCTCCATTTACTTAGGTCTTTTTTTATTATTAATTAGCATTTTGTCATTTTCTTCATACAGATCTTATGTATGTCTTATCAGACTTGTACTTAAGTATTTTTTATTGGAGCTATTATAAATGTTATTTTTCTTTTAAATTTTTTATTTCAATTTCACATTGCTAATTTGTAGAAACTCAGTTTTTGTGTGGTGGTCTTATATTCCAAAATCTTGCCAAATTCACTTATTCTAAAAGTTTTTTCTATAGATTCTGTGGAGTTTTCTGCATGTCATCTGTGAATAGACATTATTTTATTTCTTCCTTTCCAGTCTTCAAGTTGTTTGTTTGTTTGTTTATTGCCTTATTACATTGGCTAGAACTTCTAGTGCTATGTTGAGCATAAGTACCGGTAGTGAGAATATATATTCTTGCTTTGTCTCTGATCTTAGGGGAAAAGCATTCAGTCCTTCATGATTAAGCATGGTATTAGCTATGGTTCTCCTACATTAATTATTTTACAAAAAGTTCTTACAAATGGGGAAGCCGGGATGGCACAGTGGGTTAAGCGCTCACTTTGCAGCACCGGGGACCCAGGATCGAATCCTGCCCCCGGCCTGTGCGGACCCATGTGCTAAACTGGGGAGTGCCCCCAGTTCAGTTCTCTCTCTGTCTCTGTATCTCTCTCTCTCTCTCTCTCTCTCTCTCTGTCAAAAACAATAAAAAAATTTTAAAAAAAGTTCTTATAAATGGATATTGAATATTGAATTTTTCAAAAAATTTTCTGCATTGATTTAAATAACCATGTTTTTGTTATTTTGTAAACTGTTAATATAATTGCATTAATTTTCTAATTTCTTGTAGTCCCAGGATAAACTGCTCTTGGTCACAGTATTATTAGTTTTATATGTTGCTAGATTTGATCTCTAACTTTTTTGAGGGTTTTTATGTCTCTGTTTTTAAGGACTATTGCACTATAGTTTTCTTTCTTTTACTGTCTTTGTCTGGTTTTGGTATCAGTAATGATTTCATAAAATGAACTGAGGAATATTTTCTCCTATTTTTTGCAGCACAGGAGAATGGAGAAAAGAAAGAAGGAAAAAAATGAGGGATTTTTATAGTCCCTCTGGGTATTAGGAATTTCCTTTCCACATATATTCCAAGCCCAAAAATAGAAGGTTTCTTCTAATACTCCCTCTTTCTATGCCTGATTCCCACTTCTGTTTTTATATGCCTTTAGTCCAGTCTGAGAAATACGGAAGGAAAAATGAGAAACTCACCATCAATGTAGTGGTATTTTGGAATCTAGTCATTGTCCCCAGTCTACCTGTTACCATTTACTTTTCAGAGTCCTGAAATAGCTATTTTGTGTAGTTTTTATAGCTATATTCTCTCCCAATTTTGTAGGTGCATAGAATGGCAGTAACAGGGTTTCGTCTTTCTCATAATCTTGAAATAACTTATAAAGAAAGGAAATTGGCAACTAACAAATTAAAGAGTAAAGATATTACAAATGTTTTTGCTTTGGGAGGAAAATAAAAGAAACTGGGGCAAATATTCCTAGTTTTTTTAGACTTTATTTGTGCTCACATTAGAAATTGGAAATGTCACATGGATAAATATGCACATGGATTTAGTATTAGTTTTCTATTGATGCATAACAAATTACCACAAATATTAGTGGTTAAAGCAACACAAATGTATTAGTTTGCAATACTGTAGGTCAGAAATCTGGGTCAATTCAACTGGATTCTCTTCTCAGAATCTCATAAAGCCAAAATCAAGGTGTCACTTGGGCTGGGCAATCCATGTCCAACCTCATTCCAGTTGTTTGCATAATCTAGTTCCTTGTGGTTTTAGGACTGAGGTCTCCAATTCCTTGCTAGCTGTTTGCCAAGGCTTACCTCAGCTCTAGGACCACCCATTCCCTCTCGCATGATTCCCACCATACTCAAAGCAACAAAGACCTATAACAGAGCCCTTCTCATGCTTCAAATCTCTCTGACTTCCCCTTCATCCTCTTTCATGTGCCTTTTTAGGGGCGCTCATATAATTAGATCAGGTCCACCAGATAATCTGTCCTAAGTTCAATTGACCTAAGGTATTTATCACAATTGTAAAATTTCTTTATAGCACAGCAGGACCTAGATTAGTGTTTGATTCAATTGCCAGGTGACGAGAATCTTGGGGAGGAAAATAATCTTTAGAATTCTGCTTAGCACAGAACCAGTTAGAATGCTTTGGAGTGCTCTAGCATGAAGTGACCAGATGTATTTCATGTTGTGTTTGAGGCCCTACGCTAAGTATTGAAGATGAAAAATGAGGACTCAGATCTTCTTGGTTGGTGGGAGATATAATCCATTTAAAAGTACTTGTGCAAGGCCAGTTTTGCTGATCAACTTCTTGGAGAAAATGCTGGGCAGTATACTGAAGATCAGGTATTAGACAGGCAAAGAAAGGATACATTAGACAAAGGAGCAACATGATCAAAGGCCTAGTTATATTTCAGCATGGGCTTGGGGTGGTGGGCTCTATAAAACTATATTTCTGGAAATATAAAGTGTGAGGTGGGTAATGGCTGTAGCTACGGAAAAGCAGGGCCTTTATTTCCATTCTAAAGAACTTGGTCTTTTATTCCATAGGTAAAGAAGAGCCATTAAAGAGTTTTATGCAGGAGTAAGCCAGTCAGGATCACATTTGAAACAAATTATTTGGCAATCACTCTGGAGACTGGATTAACTGAACAATATCAAAGGCATAGAAGAAAGAAATGGGGATTGGCTAGAATGCTAAGAGAAAGGGATTGGATTCAATCAATATTTTGGAATTAAAATTGACAAAACTTAATCTTTGAGTTGGACCAGGAAAAGAGGCAATGAAATGAATGAAAAAGTCAGATTGCTAATTTGAGACACTTGGTAAATGATGGAGCCATTAACTTAGACAGGGAATATAGCATGTCTGAGAGCAGTTGATGGACTGTTCTGGATGAATTGATTTGATGAGCCTGTGGAAATCAGTAAAAAAGAAAAATTTATGTTTACTTAATTACATCATTAAATACTCATTTAATGCCTACTATAAATCAGACAGTGTTTATTGTTTAGACACTCAAAATATTAAGTATATAGGGCAGTCCTTACTATCCAGGACCAAACAGTTCATTGGACTATACCAAATACCTAAGGAGGTTACTATAAACATAATATACAGTAGACTCTATTAAAACTTTTTTGCCGATTTCTTAAGATTTTGCTGATTGCTAGAGTTCCGGTTAACAGAGAGTCTACTTACATTTATCCAGCATCTACCAATCCCCACCAATCCCCATGGGTACCAGTTAACTGAGAGTCCACTGTAAATAGGTTCCTGATGATGGAACAGTGCATAGGATATTTTAGAAGCAATGGATAAGAGGCACCTCACCCATCTATAGAGTCAAGAAGGATTTTCTGGAGGAAGTGCCTGAAAGACTAAGTCTCAAAGGACAACTTAGGCAAATGACCAGAGGTATAAAAAATTTTCTTCTGTGTCAGTGGGACCATAATGGTGCCTGAGATACGAGAGTCCATATTGAGGTAGTAGTCAGCAACTCTTATGTATATGTACACCGTTCATTTCATGGACACTTCATCTTTGTCCAGTCAGGGAAAATGAATCCCTCAGCTTCAGCAGTTGGTTTATGTGGATATTTGGGCTACATGCTGTGTCAGTCACCAAATTGTTTCCTTGGATACAGGATGAGCACTTCTGAAACTTCCTTTATTTTCATGTTATGAATCCAGACAAAGCCCAACATCTGAGTCTTTCTACTTTAGCTTTGATTTGTTTATTTTGTTGCTACTATATGTTAAGATTGTTCTTTTTTGTTGTTGTTCTTTTTTTTAGTAAAAGTTATTTTCTGTGAGACTACAAAATTTGGAAGCCCACATTAAAGGATATGTAGAAAGAGCAGGGTCATTTGATCAGTCTAGTCACCCTAAAACATTTTGCCTACCAGGCTTATTCAGTACCCCACGTTCTACAAGTCGGAAATAGTGCCTTCGATCAAATGCTGCTGGTCTGGATATCTCCATGCAAAACAATGAAGTTTTTAATTCAAGTGGGATCGTAAACCTAAATGTAATAGGTAAAACTATAAATCTCATAAAAGAAAGCATAAGGGTAAATTTCTATGCTCTTGGATTAAGCAATGATTTCTTCATATGATCCCCAAAACACAAAGTAATAGATACCTTGTACTTCACAAAAATGATACCATCAAAAAAACTGAAAAACAATCCACAGAACTGGAGAAAGTGCTTGCAAATCCTGTATCTAATAGGGACTTGTATCCAGAATATATAAAGAAATCATACAGTTTAATAGTAAGAAGACAAATAGCCCAATTTAAGAATGAGCAAATGATGTGAATAGATATTTTTCCAAGAATATATAAGTTGGCCAATAAGCACATGAGAAAATGTTCAACCTCATTAGTCAGGGAAATACAAGCCAAAATCACAATGAAATACCATTTCTCACCCGCTAGGATGGCTGTAATCAAATATAACCTAGCAGTCCCACTCCTAGGAAAAAATACCTAAAGGAATTGAAACATGTCCACAAAAAAAATTGCACATGAATGTTCATAGCAGCCAAAAAGTGGGAAAACCCAATTGCCCATCAATTGATAATAGATAAACAAAATGAGGTATACCCATATAATGAAGCATTATTCAGCCACTAAAAAGCATGAAGTATTCATGATACATGTTTCAACATGAATGGACCTTGAAAACATTAGGTGAAACCAGTCACAAAAGGCCAGTATTGTATGATTCCATTTACATGAAATGTCCAGAAGAGGCAAATCGATAGAGACAGAAATTAAATTGGTGGTTGCTTAGTGTTGGAAGTGGGGAATGGATGGGGAGTAACTACTAAATGGAATGGCATTTTGTGTGTGTACGGTGATGATAATGTTCTGGAACTAGATAGTGATAATGGTTGCACAATCTTGTGAGTATACTGAAAATTGTTGAATTGTACACTTAAAGTAAGTAAATTGTATGGTATGTAAGTTATATAGCAATAAGATGTTTTAAACAAGTAATTTCTTTAAGTTGGGATGTTTTCCTGTTTTAAAAAATATGGGAGCAGGGAACTTTTTAATATAGCAGAAGGATGACTCGGATGTTTGACTTTCCAGTGCACGACTCACTAGAAGCAGGATTCTCAGCGTTTTGCTAGCCTAATTAAAGAAACACAAGAGAAGGCATGCTCAAAAGAGATGGTACTCTGCAGTAGCCCAGAGGAAACCCATAGGTGCTGACATCTGAGGAAGGCGTGGAGGTCATCCTTCTGGAGAGAGATGTCAATAATGAAAATACTAATAGAGAATACTAACTTTATCTGCTTAATAATTTTACTGTTCCTAGCTTCATCTGGAATTACCATATTGTTTTGGGTACCGGTATAAGACTATACTTTTGTCTAAAATAGACCAAAATTTGGGTGTCGTCTTTGCACAGGAATAACTCGTGTATTGATTTTTTGAAGTCAGGTTAGAAAAGTAGGCATTGTCTTATATATGGGAGTGTCTTATACATGGAAAAATACAGTGTGTCTTGTATTATATCTTCAGGCTCTAGTGAAAAGAATACTTCTTAGATTCAGGGGATGCCAAGATAGCTCAACAGTTTGGCGTTTGCCTTGCTACTGCAAGGTCCGGGGATTGAATCCCAGCCCCAGCCCATGCAAACCCATATGCTGAACTGTGTAGGAGGCCACTGGTTCGGTTCCCGCCCCACATGGCCTCACATCCACTTTGTGGAGTGAAACTGTGTCACAACTAATGATGTACAACTATGGAGACTGCTCTGGGCCCTCCCCCCTTCTGTGTGTGTGTGTGT
>PVKE010005050.1:43704-61193 GCA_004027555.1 Craseonycteris thonglongyai | reverse complement strand
AGAGGTTTTAACACCTTGTGTGGAATTCCCCTGTTAATCTCATCTTTAAATTAAAAAATAACTGAACTATGTTATCTGGAAGAAATGGTGCATTGAATTGCAATTGCCCAGAAACTAGGCTGTTCTTTCTCTTTCCCCTCTGTCATCAACTGCCTTCCTCTGACATTTAATCCATATAGATATCAAGAGTTTTCTTTCTATGTAACCCTCAAATCTATTTTCATCATTCCCCCCTGCTACTCCCTCCTGGCAGGTGAGAGAACAGGAACTCTAGAACCTAACTCCTTGGGTCAGAATCCCATATGTGCCACTCATCAGCTATATGATCTTGTGCAGGTTAAGTTTGTGAGGCTGCTATATCTGACAAATTGATCCCCTCAAAGCTTTGGTGTTACCCTGTAGGAGTTCCCAGGTTTTTTATTACAGCACCCCAAACAGAATAGTAAGTGACCATATAATCAAGGTTTATAACCTATTTGAGCAAGACCTCATTTCCTTATCTGCAGCCTGTGAAATAATTAGACACACATTTATTTAGAGAGAGGGAGGGGGAGGGGGAGGGAGGGAAGGAAACAATTAGCTCAAGCTTAGTCCATGGGAAATGTTAATTTCCAATAAAACTTAGTAGGGAGGCCAGTCTGCAGTCATTCCTCCTGTAATGATTATTATTTGTAGCCAGTCTCATTTTTTTTAAGACAGGCTATAAGTGAATGAAGGAAGAGGGGAAGGAAAAAGGGAATAAACCCGAGCATGTAGAGTTACTCTCCAAAGGCTCATCTATCACCATGTTCTGCTACTTCTGTTTCACATGCAGTTAGCATGTTTATTCAGTTGTGCACAGCTCTGCACTACCTTCATTATTTTTCACAGAAGTATGTTTAGGAACTCATGTTATTCACGAATTTTGGAAGATGTGGCTTAGATAGATGTGATGGACATTTTAAATGAAGGCTCATGAAACAGTAAAACGTGAGGGAAACGGATAACACTCTTAATTCTCTTTGTTACTCTTTTTTCTTTAACTTATTACTTTCAGGTCTGGAGTTCAAACTCTGCCCCACAATGCCAAGGTTCACTATAACTACGCCAATTTCCTGAAGGATCAAGGTCGGAACAAGGAAGCCATCTACCACTACAGAACGGCCCTCAAGTAAGCACCATACACCACATGGGTGTGGCTGTTGTGGCTTTCAGATTTTTATCTATTTTACTCACTCCTCCCAGTACTGGGGGTGGGGAGTTGTTTGTTTCTTTTGAAAGGAACATCTCCTTGGAGTTGGTATAGATCTCAGACTCTGCATCTTATGCGTTCATTGTTCAAGTCTGTTATAAGTGTGGTCATTCTACCTTGCTTCTAAACTCTTGGTGTTTTCCTGTAAAAGTTTCCATCACTATACTTTATGCAATGAAGTGATGCTCAATTGAATGTATACTCCTAAATATACTCCTAAATTTTCATGATATTTACTCCAATAAATTGCTCCCACTCTAGGCTATTCACTATCTGAAAGGATTTACATGAAGACGTTTGACTGTAGAAATGAAATTCCCTGGGAGTTGTATTAAATAGAAAGAAAAGAGAAGAACTTGTCATCATGTTGAGAATATGTTAATAAGGATGTGTGTTTGTGTGTGTATACACAAATATTTTTATATTATAAACAGCCCTGACACTCTTCGTGTATTCAACCAGTAGAAGAAAGTGTACCAAATATGGCTTTGGATATGAATTCAAGAGAATAAATTTTGCATTACTAGCGGCAGTCTCTATAGCTGTTAGGTACTCTTTTAAGTTGTAACTATGACTTTAATGATGGTTTTCTCTAAAAGGTCTCAGATTACAAACATAGTTAACCTGGAACACTTAGAGATATAACTAAACACAGCCCTGGAATCTCCAAATGTGGGCAAAATAAAGCAAGGTGAATCTTCTCTTATTGAACACAGTGAGGCTCACAGAAGCTTTTTGAAGAGATTTTCATGCCCCCAAAGATTGGCCAACATTTATTTGAATTTTCTGGTACTGTTCCACTTAAAGACATGCTTAAAATATCTAAACCAAACAAATTGTGTATTTCACTGACGTGTCAACAAGGATTGTGTCAAAGCTTAGTTTGAAATTGCAATTCTTAAAGCAACTGACCAGATTTTTAAATGATCCTTTTGAATAGTATCCTGCATAACTGTATTGTTCATCAATCAAAATATTTTAGACTCTAAGGCCTATTACTTCATATTCAGTATGGCAAAAATTTTCAACCATTATGTCAAGTTTGCTATCAAATACTTTTCCAAATATGGCAAGAAATGTAATTCCTAGAAGAATTCTTATAACAAAGCTTTTTTACCGAGGAATGAAAGTTTTTATTAAAGAATAGAAGATAGTTTTTAAGATTGTAAAGCATTATGTTCTTTTACTGGAAGGCAGTTTACCCAAATGTTTATAGTGTTATCGCTGGTTTAATGTTGTTTTTTCTTTATACTTCCTTTTATGCTCCATATATCCCACAGTGGACAGGTATTACTTTTTGCAATAAGGAAATATCAGGTTTTAAAGGGCATATTTCTTCAAGGACACACATAAATTTTGTTTGGCTTTAACCATTGATGTTTCAAAATTTTAGGTGACTTTCTTGAATGGAGGAAAAGAGTAGTAAACTTGCATGAAAAAAATACTGGTTGGAAAGAAGTGTATTGGTATCGTCTTAAAATTTCTTTATTCTAACAGACTATTTCCCCTCAAAGAAAATATGGCAGACCTCAAGGCACAGCTTAGGGCAAACATAAGTTAAGCAAAATTCTCTGGTAGCTGATTTTACCAGATTATAGTAGCTAGTTGGGTACTTCCACTTCTTTCCCTTGAAACAATAAAAATAAATGTTTGCTTCAGCAACTGTGCTTCTGGAAGAAACCTATCCCTTGAGAAATGGGGCAAAGCAATTAAAATTATAAGCATACTGTGTAGCAATTAGTGAAATACTTCACTCTCTTAGACCAGGTTCAAAATATTTCTGATTAAAGTATTATTTTTCTGTGGATACTTCTGTGGTGAATTTTCAACAGAAGTGGGTATTATTTTATTTAACTAAATTGTCACCCTCTGTTAGAGAGAAAAGGATGATACCAGGACTGTCCATCATTTTGATGAGTATTTTTCCTAGGTAACTGGGAGATTGCCCTTCTTTTGATATTGCTACTTCCTTGTGCAAGTTGCTGAGACAGGGACTCCTCTCTCTCCCAACTGCTCTACTCCTATTGCAACTCAGTGTATCTAATGCTTCCCTTCTTTATTCACAGAAAGAAAAAGAGTGATTAGGGAACGGAGGAGTTAAAAGTGATTATTATCTTTGTCAGCAAACACAACGTTAGCTTTGCTGTCAGGGGCAGCTCTCATGTTTATATGTATTCTGGGTTCTATAAATTTGGGATTCTATATACTGGAGAATCAGAAGACCATTAGTAGAGCTGCCATTTGCCTCCAAAGCTTCCTAATCACACAGTTACCTGGGAGAAGGTTTCTACCATCCCACCTCACGTGATGGGAGTAGAAAGTCTGAAGACTGCCCTGTGTCTCAGCTTTTCCTGTACAGCTCTCCCACAAAATGCCTCATCCCATAAATCCAAAAGGAGACCTGGTTGCCCTGCCTGGATAAAGAGCAGAAGACAGTGAATGTGTATTTGACCAGTGGTTTGTTCATTAGCTGAAAAAGTCAGTTAAAAATGGAGTTATGAAACAAATTAGGCACACTCTTGAATATTGTATTGTACCCTAAAATGTCACAAATATATCCAGTCACCAGTCTTCTGATATCAAACCAAATCCTTCTCTTTGAGTGTCTTCTGATTAGAATCTGCAGAACCTCATTCATAATTCATTTCTATGATGGTTAGTTTTGATACTTTAAAATGGAATAAACATTTAAAGGCTAGTTGAGATTTTTCTGATTTCTTTTCTCCTCCAGTCTTTTATAGAGATCTCACTCACATATAATTCAAAAGCAATTTTTGAACAACTTTCCTGTTTTAAGTATTTCCAGTGTATTTGCATAGTTTTCATAGAAATAAAAACTTTTTTAAATTTATATTTTATTAGTTTACAAAATTTTTCATTATATTGTACAATTGCAATAAAAACTGCAACTAGAATAAATTTATTAATGAACGCAACAGACTCTTAGGAGTCATGCAACTCAACGCATGGGAGCAAAAGGGCCCAGGCTTACAGAGAAAGTTTATTAAGTTGTAGGATATCTACCAACATGTTTTACAGAGAATAGAGAACATCTGAAAATCTGACAACACAATTAGAGACTATTTTAAAACAGCTTTCACTATAGGTGATAAAGTCACAGAATTTATTTTTTACTTTATATTTAAAGTACTTGTGTGACTCAATTACTGGTTGGCTAAAATGGGCTGGTCATCAAGAACCCTGCACCTGGGACCAAGAATAGAGTTTGCCTTTATCTGGATGGATCAGGAAGGTCTCTTCATTGTTAGCAGCAAATTGACCCAAGTTCCCCGGACATTTGTTTACTTAGAGGCCCTCTTCCTCCCAGCCTACTATAGTATCCTACTACACCCAGATTTGTTGAAATTCCCTCCCAGGTTCTCGTATGTCAGCCATGTGCAGGATTCCTTCTTGATAAAAGGGCTGAGATCCCCAGTCACCCAGACAACTACCTTCTTTTCACAAGTATGGTTCCAATATGAAATACACGGTACATCATCTAAGATTTACCCCCTCCCACCATCCTGTCACACAGGAGCTGTATGACATTGTCCTGGGGGTACTCAAATGTGTGTGGGCAGCCGTGGGACCCCTAGAGGGGCCTTACCCTGTTATTGATGTTTTCAACAGAAAATCTGAATGGAGAAAAAACTATTCAAAAAAGCGTTTAAAGTCCCTGACCAAACTCTTTTCTATGGACATAATTACAAGGGAAGGGGAATGTGCTTTTAATGCCCCCGTACAAAAGAAATCTTCATTTGCTATTTACCGTATTTTTACATACATAAGACAGTACTTTTGTCTAAAATTGTTAGGCCAAAAATTGGGGTCATCTTATATGCCAGAGTACCCTGTGTGTTGATTTCTTAATGTTGGGTTAGAAAAGTAGGGATAGTCTTATATATGGAATGTCTTATACATGACAAAATATAGTAATTGACTAACATGAAAAAGAACAGAACTAAAATCTTTCTGATTGGAATTTTTTAATGCATGAAATAGAGACTTGTGATTATGGTGCCTTCTGATATCATTTTTTGTATTTCCTCCTATGTGGATAACTGGAACTCTGCAAGGAGAGTAATAAAGGAAGTAATACAAAAAATGAGTATTGAAGACATGCCAGATTTTAAGACTCTAAAGAAATCTACCCATATCTAATTAACCCACTATTCATTGATGTCCTGAGTATAAAAATAAGATTACTTTATTGTAATTTCTTTGAAAAGTGTTATCTAGAAAACTGGTAGAGTTTGAATATTTTTAAAAAATCAGGATTTCCTTTTCAACCAGAACTGCCATCTTCCAGTAATTCACCAAAATGACCAACACAAAAGGAAAGAGGAGAGGCACCCATTATATGTTCTCTAGGCCTTTTAGAAAATGTGGAGTTGGTCCTTTTGCCACATACATGCAAATCTACAAGAAAGGTGATAATATGGACATCGAGGCAATGGGCACTGTAAAAAGGAATGACACATGTTACCATGGCAAAACTGGAAGAGTCTATAATGTTACCCAGCATGCTGTTGGCATTGCTGTGAACAAACAAGGGTAAGATCTTTGCCAAGAGAATTAATGTAGGAATTGAGCATATTAAGCACTCTTAAGAGCCAAGATAGCTTCCTGAAATGAATGAAGGAAAATTATCCAAAAAAGAAGGAAGCCCGGGGAAGCTGGGATGGGTTAAGCGCTCACTTTGCAGCCCTGGGGACCGAAGATCAAATCCCGGCCCCGGCCCGTGTGGACCCATATGCTGAGCTGGGGAGTGCCCCCAGTTCGGTTCTCACCAGGGTGAGAACCCAGCCCAGTTCCTGCCCTGTGCAGCCCCGCGCCCACCTGTGGAATGAAACTATGTGGAAAAACCAGTGATGTGCAACTATGGAGACTGTTCTGGACCCTCCCCCTTCTCTCTGTCTCTGTAGCTCTCTCTCTCTCTCTGTCAAAAACAATAAAAATAAATCTTTAAAAAAAGAAAGAAGCCAAAGAAAAAGGCTCCTGGGTTCAACCGGAGCTCCAGCCCGCTCCTCCCGGAGAAGCCTGCTTTGTCAGAACCAACAGAAAGGAGTCTGAGCTGCTGGAGCCCACTCTCTACAGATTCACGGCGTGAAAAGAGACTTCTGAACTGTTACAAATACTTCTTGAGTGAGAAAGAGGTGCCACCTCCCCCAAATAAAGAAAAAAAATCAGAATTTATTGTAAAAGTCCTCTTTTACACAGCCAGTTTTGAATGAGCTTTTAAAATAACTCTCGTGATTACAGGTGGCCTTGGGTACCAGCTGCCATGTTGTTCTGGAAAGAACTAAAATTCCAATACCATGTGTTAGCCAGGTTCAACACATGGAGATGGGTTCTTCCACTGGTGTGGCATTTTCCTTCAAAAAAGTCCAAATGTGCTTCCCAGTATTGCCAGAGAATATTTGACATTATTTTTGTTTCTTCTTATTGCTGAAATTAATTCCACATATGTGTGTGTGTGTGTATATATGTATATATGTATATATGTATATGTATATATATATGTATATATGTGTATATATATATATATATATATAGTGTTGTCACACAGTTTTATTCATTGAATTTAAAAAACTAAACATTATTTCATTTACAAAAATGAAAGAAGTTTAGTCACATTGTGGAAATGGTTATGGACTAAATTTCCAAATGAAAGTGCCATAACTTATATTAAAAAGTGTTTCACTTTGTCATTTGTCTGCTTTTCACCACTCTTTCACTTCAAAAACTTGCTATGGTTTCCCAGGAAACAGAATCAAAGACAGAGGTTTGCATGCAGGACGTTTATTAAAAGGTGCTCTCTGGAACACCAAGGAAGGAAGCCAGGAAGGAAGATGTGCAGAGGGAGAAGCTGTGATGCAGTGCATTTCCTAGGATGCTTCAGCTGAGGCCAGAGGGAGCCCTGGATGGGCCCTCAGAGATGTCCTGAATAGAGGCAGCAGATGGAACCCTTATACCCCCGCATCAACTACTCACTGCCCCCAGGCAGGGAGGGTAGGTAGCCTTGGATGAGGCAGTTCTCTGAGGCTGAGAGCCACGCCCAGAGAACTGGGCTGTGAGCTCTCAGCAGCTGGGGGAACAACCTTAGACATGAAAGGGGAGTCTGGGGGATATAAGACAGCATCCACTACACTGGCTTAATTTATGATTTTTAATATAGGTAACTATGACTGTTTTAACAGAATATCATGCAGATTTTCTGTTAAAATGAGACTAGTGGTGTTACCTACATCATAGGATTGGAATAATTCATACGAAAGACGTAAAGCAGTCTCTAAATGCCTGGCAATGATAAACTCAGTAAGTGCTATTCATATATCCAAAATCTGACCACTTCTCTCCACCTGCATAGTCTCATCATCTCTCACCTAGATTATGACAGTGTTCTCTGGTCTCCCCATTTTCACCTCTCCCTGCCTCCCTTTCAGTCTGTTCTCAACACAGCGGCCACAGGGATGGGATGTTCCAGTCACAGCAATCTGTTCTCCGAACACTCTGCTGGCTCCTCTCCTTCACAGTGCAGCTCACTGCTCCTGGAGCAGTCTCGACTCCCTGAAGTGTTGCCCCCTTTCCTTCTCAGACCTCACCTTCTACTGCTGTTCTTGCTCATTCAGCTCCAGCCACGTAGGGTTTCAGGCACACACCAGTCATAGTACATTCCTATTTTGTGGACTCTCTGTTTGTTACTCTATCTTCCCAGAACACTTTCCTTTCTCTCGATGGCTGCCTCCCTCTTTTAGTTCAGGGCTCCTCACATAATGTCATCTTGTCCATGAGGCCTTCTTGGTCATCCTACTTAGAAGTGCAGCTACCTCCAACATACCCTATCTTCCTTTGATCCATTTTTCTCCACTGCATTGATCACCCTCGAGTATCTTTACCTTAGTAGAGGGCCTGGCACATAGTAGTTTGCTCAGTCAATGTTTGGTGAAAGAAAGATTGAGTTAATATAAGCGTAAGATCTTTATCACAGTCCCCCTTAGAGACGGGGCATAGCTCCCTAAGGAAAAGTAGTGTTTCTCACTGGAAGAGTGGGTGACAGTTTAGGTGTAACAACTCTTATGCAGGACTGTCCAATGCAAGATGTTTAACACCCCTAGCTCTTGCCCATTATATGTCCATGGTGGCCACCAGTTCCTGAGATACCTATTGGGAAATGCACCCCTTTTCCTCTCTGCTTGTTATGATCTCCTTGGTTGGTAGTTATTGACTAGGAACACAGGTACACTTTTCCTGCTCACCACTGTGTTTCATCTAAGTTGACCCAACAATCAGAGAGCTTTTCATGCTACGAACTGTTATTACCATAAGGATTCCACGAGCGCATTGATCTGTCTCTCAGGACTTGGAATCTCCTTATAACTTGGATGTAGCTTTTAAAATTGCACATGTCTGGAATTCCATTTGGTGTTCAGCATATCAAAAATGCTTGGAGGAAATTGCTCTGGTCCGAAGTGGGGTGGTGATTTGCTTCAGATGATGAAGGACTGACAGGCGTTGGAGTGAGTGCTTGACAAAGAACATTCCTACATTCTTAAAAGGGAGAGAGAGGGTCACACCTCCTTCACATCTGAGAACCCATGCTATGGGAGAAACAGATGAACACAAGACAACTTGTATTTTCACTGGGTTCATGATGAAGAAGTAATAGATGTTGTTTTGACTGATGGCAACAAGTCATAGGCCATGAACATCAGTGAAGAGAACGATTTTTTTGGAGGATAAATAATCCATATGTGAGAAAGAGAGCTGGCAGCTTCATCCTGCCATGAGTTCATTAGAGCTATGGATGGAGGAGCTGAGTATTAATAAAACCGCCCAGAGATCCTACAGCTGACCCCAAAACATTAAATGTATGCAGGGTGACAGGTATGGTGGTATGATCACATTTGTCTACATACAAACCATTTGTTCTCACAGAAGGTCAATATGTTAATGACCTTATTGTTACAGAAAAAGCAAACTAAAGCACCGACCACATTCAGACATTCAAAATCACACAGCAAGAAAGTCACCCACAACTTCTGGCTCTCCATACAGTTCTTTTCCCACTCCACCCAAGCAATTCCCATCCATCTGCCACAAAAACCGAAGTTCACCACAATCACCCAAACCTCTGAGAAAGGGTAAATTATGTTCATTGTTTCTACTTGAAAGAGCAGAGAAGTATTTAATTCAATACATCTCCCAACCTCCAGAAGTAAATTCTCAGGAATCAGGAAAATTTCAGCTATTTAAAATGACTCATTTCCTGAGGGTCCCAGAAAGCATGGTTTTACTCTAAAGAATCTTAGAAAATCAATTGGACAGAGTCCTTTCTGGAACACTGCTAGAGGTCGTGCATTCTGAGAGGTCAGATAATTTAGTTGGACCCTCAATAAAGAGTGTGTCACATTTCCCTAAATTGTATTTGAGGGTTTTTTCCCAAGGCCATCTGTAATGGATGGGAAGGAGTACATTGCGAAAAGAAACTGGCAAGACATTTGCTGGGTGTTAATAGCGATTTCAAACAATTAAAGAAGCAGACCAGACCAATAAATAATCAGTGTCGCCTGGGTGCAATTTAGTGATGTGGTGATTCAGATTTTATAACATGAAGGTACCAGGTCCTTAAGAATGCCAGAGATTAAATATAGTTGAAAATATCCTGCTGACTCCTGAAATGTAATTTATATTGGGTATTTTTTAGTCCAGGGAAATGCAGGTTTTGTAGTTGAGTTTTCTTCCAGTCATGTTTTTCTTTTGGATTTTTTTTTTCCTCAACAGGAAATAGAAAATAAACATGTGACCTTAACATAGTTGACCTCAAATAAATTCATGTGTGGAATTAGAATCGGAAATATAAATCAGGGTGTGTATATTCAGAAAGGAAATTGCAAACTGGAACATGTGATACAATATTACTTAGAACAATGAAATGCCTTTAAAGTACTCAAATGATGAAAAATTATCAGCATCCTTAACTTTTGAACAGATTGTACAAAATTTAAAGTAAATGACTGAAAGAACACATAAAACCAAACTTTTCTCACATATATCTTAGATCTGTGGCTCTTTAGTGTCGTTAAAACTTAAGAACAGTAGAGCAGAGAGCATGTATGTATACATCTCATACACTTACTAGGTATTGTTGATTCTAGATTGCTTTCCACAATACTGTGCTTTTCAGAGTTACCAGGATTATTCTGTATGGCTGAAGACAAATCTTTTTTCAGTGAATTAGAATCTCAGTAAACATGTTTCCTAAGTTTATTTCATTTCTGTCACTGAGAACCAGTTTCTATAAAATCATAGTTGAATGAATTGTTTAAAGAAAAAAAGGAGAAATTATTCTAAATGGAAGCTCTAATTTGTATTTATTTGCCGAAGATGGAATGACTCATGTTATTTGGGAAAATAAATGGACTTAATAGGAACCATCTGTCTTCTTAACACTTAAGAATGAAAGTGCTTCTGAGATACATCTTTGATTTTTAATAGTCTACTATTTACTTAATTTCTCCCAGCATCCCTTTCCTCAACTGTAAAGTGGTATAATAATTCTACTTTAAAAATTAGGAAGGTTAAATGGGATAATGTATGAAAAAGCCCTCTAAAATGTAAAGCATCATGAATACATCCTAGGTCCTTTGGGACCCATTTTCTTTTATACCTGAATTCTGTTTTTCACTAAGGCTACTGCTGTTCCTCCCAGTGACTACTTCCTATTAGCATGTTATTGATGTTTATTCTTCCCAGATAAGATGACTGGGAAGAATAATATTCTTAACTACCCACTTTATTAATTCTGCTTATGGAAATGCCAGTACCTAAAAATTAAGAACCCCTTCAATGCTCAAATAGATGTGTGTATCAAGAATGTAAATTACCAAATATTTAAAAAAAAATTTCTTCAGCTTCTAGAACTGTCTCTCTCTGTAACTAGATTTTTTTTTAAATTTATTTTATTGTTTTTGACAGATACAGACATAGATAGAAACAGAGAGACAAAGAGAAGGGGGAGGGCCCAGAGCAGTCTTCATAGTTGTACATCATTGATTTTTCCACATGGTTTCATTCCACAGGTGGGCAGGGGCCATACAGGGCAGGAACTGGGCTGGAGACCTCCCACATGGGAAGCACACCCCAGTTCAGCATATGGGTCTGCAAGCCGGGGCTGGGTTTCTATTCTCGATCCCCCAGGCTGCAAAGCGAGCACTTAACCCGCTCAGACATCCTGGCTTCCTCTCGATTTCTTTTCTAAAGAGAAGAAATAAAATTTCCATTCTCCATGAATTCTTTGACAATGTAATACATTTTCTCTATAGTAACTTTTTAAATTTTAACTCACTGAAATAATAATAAAGAATAGCAAGAGAGCCCTCATAGGCAATGCAAATGTGAATAAAACTGTGAGAAAGAAAATCCAGTGACTGTTCACATGGGCCTTAAAGAAGCAGGCCTGACAGCCACCACCACTGTGCTCTCTTCGCTCTATGAAACTTCTATTGAGATTTTATTAAATGGGAAAGGGAATAATCACTAACAGAACTGTCCTAAAACATACCTGTAGAAGTCAAAGTCAAAATGGGATTCATTTATTCTGGCAATTCATGTAACAACACAGATATGTCTTAAATGATTCATCTTTGCAATGAAAAAGCCCTCTCCTGGAGACCTCGGGATTGATTTAGACCCAAGCTCACTCAAACACGATTTTATTTAAGAAGCAAACTCACAAAATAAGTTTTGTCCTTGCATAGGCCTTCAGTACACAGGAGAAAAGTATCTGTTTCAAGAAAATGTATACATCTATAGAAAAATCAAAATTTAAAGTGATTTCTGTTTTCTGAACTGGTTGTTGAAGAATCCCTTTAATGAAGTTCAGCTTTGTTTCATAAATAGTGCATTGCTCTCTTGCAATTAGGTGAACCTAATCAGATAACCAGTAACAAAGGGTGTTGATAGCAGACCCTTTACTAGGAATAAACAGCGTGGATTCATTTCCCCGGTGGGAGGCTGTGCATGGGAACAGATTCAACAAATCACTATAAATGCCAGCAGTCTGCTTCTTGGAAAGGTTGGGACCCTGTCTAGTTAACGCAGAGCCTCTTTTTGGACTGTAGCTGCCCAAGAAGCCCTCGCTAAGCTTCATGGTTCTGTAGCCTTGCAGCACAAAGCACACTGAGAGGCATTTTTCCTCGTAGTGCTTAATGCTGGTTTTCCTTTACTTTCCTTCTCAGCACTTATTTCTGCAGTGTGGACTTACATTCTGTTTTTGATCGGAGGGTGAGAGAGAAATAGAGAGAGAGAAACCCTTTTGTAGACAGTGAACTTTGAAAGTACATGCAACTCATTTAAATGGCAGTGGGGTCGGGAGTGAATATAAAGTACGAAGAGGTGGGCTGAGAGCCAGCGGGCAAGGGCCGGCTGCCTCCCAGTGCAGACAGGACCTGAAACACGGGTGAGCCCATTGTGGGAGCTCTTATTGAACTTCGACCATCCTTTTCCTTTTCCATAGTTCGTGATTTCACCTCAGACATTTATTTTGAGGGCACCGAAGCCTAAAGAAATAAGGAAAAGATCAAGTTTTAAGACATTCCCTCTTCTGAGAAGGCAGATGTCCCAGGGTGCTTTTTACTAGTATTTATCATGAGGGAAACAATGAGAATTGCTCTCACCATGTGCAATGGATACCCCTTAAGTCATATGGAAATCAGAGAGCTTTGCCCAACATCAAAACAACAACAACAACAACAAAAAAGAAAAGTGTTTTTAGAAGAATTTAAGCCCAACCTATGATGTGTTTTCTGTAAATACTTTCAAACCAATTCTTAGACACAAGCTTCCCAAAAAACTTTTCTGAGCATGGAGCGAATACGTAGATAGAGGTGGGGTTTTGTTTTGTTTTGTTTTGTTTTGTTTTGTTTTTTGTCTCTCATCATAGTTTGATATCCTGTGGTGACATGTCAAAAACACCAAGAACTTGCAGTCTCTCAGGAACTGTGAAATGGGGTGTTAAGGGGCTTAGTACCAGAGACCTTCAAATTGTCTTTGCTAATTAAAGATGACCAGGAGAAGCGAACACCAGTGCATGTCTGTCAGGCCTGGTGGCTTTTCTTTTTCCCAACTTCCTCTTTATATCTTTCCCTGCAGCCTCCAAAGGAATTGTGAAAAATCAGGGCTTCTAAGCTTTGGGAGGATATAACATTCACATGAATTGATTCTGTTCCTGTCAGTCAAGAGGAGCATTAGGTAGAATGTCTTTTTAAAAATACTAGATTGGAGGAAGCAGGGATGGCCCAGTGGGTTGAGCGCTTGCTTTGCAGCCCTGGGGACCGAGGATAGGATCCAGCCCCAGTCTGTGCAGGCCCATATGCCGAACTGGGGTGTGTTTCCCATGCAGGAGGCCCCCAACTTGGTTCTCGCCCCCCTGGTTCGGTCCCTGGCTCGAGGGGGCATGCCTCCCATGTGGAAGGCCCCCAGCCCCATTCCCACCCTGCAAAGCCCCTGCCCACCTATGTGGAGCGAGACCATGTTGAGAACTGATCATATACAGTTATGGAGACTACTCTGGGCCCTCCACCTTCTCTCTGTCTCTCTGTTAAAAACAATAAAATAAATCTTTTTAAAAACATACTAGATCTGAGGGATCTAGTTCAGTAAGGGAGTAGGGGAAACAAGGATCACATGGGCAAATAAACTTAGGAAACTGGTTAAGTAAGGATTTTTTTTTTAAGTTATGCAACTTGTCTTTTTGGCCTTTTAATAGCAACCACTTCTGTCCCAAACTTAAATTGATCTTCTTAGTATATGTGCTGCTGAATCAAGCACTAAATTGATCTTCTTAGAAGGTACAGAACAGGGTCAGAGGGGGCAAGCATGGCATATCTGATTGTTCAGAGACTTGACAAATACAGATCCCATTTTTATTACTTGGGCATTATGTTGGCTTTTCTGCATTAAAATCCAGCTCCGTGGGCTTATTAAAAGTACTCTGGGTGACAGAGATGGAGTAAACCTATATGACAGCTCTGAATGTTGCAGAAACAGTTAAACTATAGCTGTGCTGATTTGCCTTTATAAGTCTGCATTAAGGAAGTAAATGGATTCGCTTCCTTTCTTAATCAGCGCAAATTGAGTTTACTGATATATACCAAATTTTCACATTTGGTTTTGAACGTAAGGTGTTATTTTCACTTTACTGTGCATTATTTAATTTTTTATTTGAAGTGTTTGTCAGGATTTTCATTCTAAGAACTATATCAGGACAGATGGTACCGAATTACAATAGGAAGGAGAAAGCAGATAAAATGGAGAGTCAAGATGGACAGCCATTTGGGGGGTAAAGTGTATTTTTATGGGGAGACATTATATCATCTTTTCTCAATAATGATGATCTAACTGATACTCCAGTCCAAATGTGTTTATGAAGATTCCTCGTCTAAAACACTTCCTGCATCCTGTGTAAATAGTGGACCCTGTACAGGCAGCTAATCAGCAGTTCCATCAGGCCAGAAACTCAGCACCTGAGGCACTGAGGACTTTCTATCAAAGGAAGATGAAAATAATTATGGGCTCCAGAGGACTAAAATGTATTTAACCCTGGTAGACTCACATACTATTTACTTGTGTACTATTTGGGAGTTATTTACTTATACTATTAAGTGACACATGTGCATTCCTCTGTTTTGTTTGTTTGTTTGTTTGTTTGTTTTTTTAATGGTACAGCTGCAAAAATAGTTGACCAAAGATTTAACATAAGAAAGAACAACAAAGATGGAGGTATCATGAACCCTGATTTTAAACTATATTAAAAAGCTATAGTAATTAAAGCAGTATGGTATGGTTAGTTTTTTTAAAAAGGCATATCGATCAACTGAACAGAATGAAGAGCCCAGAAATTTGTCTATGCATATATGGTAAATTAATTTGCTATGACTACAAAGAAGATAATAATATATAATGAAGAAAAGATGGTTGGTTCAATAAATGGTGTTGGGAAAACTATACAGCCCCATGCAAAAGAATGAAACTGGGCTATTATCTTACCCCATACACAAAGATTAGCTCAAAATGGATTAAAAAGTTGAACCTAAGACCTGAAACCATAAAACTCCTAGAAGAAAAATATAGGCTATAAGCTCCTTGACATTAATCTTGTTGATGATGTTTTGGGTTTGACAACAAAAGCAAAGGCAACAATAGTAAAATTAAATAAGTGGGATTACATCAAACAGAAAAGTCTCTGCATAGCAAAGGAAATCATTGATGAAATGAAAATGCCACCTACAGAATGGGAAAAAATATTTGCAAATCACATATCTAATAAGGGCTTACTATCCTCACTTATAGGTGGATTATAAAACTGAAAGTAACAAAGAAACAAAAACTCATGGACACAGTCAATAGTTTGGTGGTTACCTTAGGGCAGGGATTCCCAACCCTGTGCCCGCAGGCACCATGGCGCCCGCGGCCCGATTTGTGTGCGCCCGCCATTATTTGACTGCATCAGAAGTTTTTCATAAACACTAAGTAAAACTATCATTTATTTTTATACATTTGTTAGAATTTTAAAATATTGTTGGAGTATCTACACAGGTTTATTATATTCGTTGGCATGTTTGCAATAGCGTATGTATAAGTTTCCCCTAGCTTTCGCCTTTGTCCATGTCGCGTCTTGTGTAGCCGCTGCGCTCTTTAAACTCTCCTCCACCCAACCGGGAGGCGCCAAGTTGCCATTTTGATTGCGGTTGCTGGACTGATCGGGTCGTGACGGTTAGCTAGGATCACAGTGTTTTGATATATTTGATTTTAAATGAACTAAAAGCGAGGTAGGTAATCTATTATTATGGTGACAATTTGATATGATATTGTAGTTCTATAACTATTTTTATTTTTTTAGTCCTAAAATGAGTGGACCAAATAAGAGAAAACGAACCTATAATTTTAACACAGACTGGGAGTAATCCTATTGTTTCATTAATTTAAAAGGTAAATGCATTTGCCTGTTGTGTGGCAGTAGTATTGCAGTGCCGAAAAAACATAATGTTCAACGTCACTTTCAGACAAGTCATACCACTTTTGATATGAATTATCCACTTAAATCTGAAGCAAGAAAGAAAAAAATAAACCAACTAAAATTAAGTTTACCTACTCAACAGACTGTTTTCACTAGACATGTGGAAAAATCTAAAAAGGCAGCCATTGCTTCTTTCAAAATTTCTCACATGCTCGCAAAGAAGAAAAAACCTTTCCAGGATGGTGAATTGTTCAAAGAAGCATTTCTGACTGCTGCCGATTGTTTATTTGAGGAATAATCTAACAAGTGTGAGATTATGTTGGCGATACAAGACCTACAGTTGTCAAATAACACAGTCACAAGAAGAATACACGCAATTGCAAAAGACTTGCAAACTCAGTGAAAGACTGACTTGGAAATATGTGACTGCTTCTCTCTGCAATTTGACGAGTCAACAGATATATCAGACACCACACAGTTGGCAGTTATGGTGAGAATGGTATTTAGTAACTTCACAGTCAAAGAGGAGCTGTTGCAAATATTACCAATGAAAGGACAGACGAGAGGTGAGGATATTTATAAAACTTTCAGAACCTACGCCAGGTCGATAAACATGCCTTTGCATAAGTTGTCTGCAATAACTACCGATGGGGCACCAGCAATGGTTGCTCAAAACAAAGGATTTATTGCTCTTTGCAGGAAAGATGAATCATTTTCAAACTTTATGTCCTACCACTGTATTATCCATCAGGAAGCTTTGTGTTGTAAAATACTGCCCTTTGAACATGTTATGAAAATAGTCACAAAGATAACCAACTCTATTCGAGCAGCTCCATTGCAACACCGACTTTTCAAGGCCCTGTTAGAAGATACTGAAGATAAAGAACATGATCTCATCCTGCATACTGAAGTACATTGGCTCAGTAAAGGTAAAGTTCTTACAAGATTTGTGAACTTAATTGAAGAAATAAAAACATTTATACATGATAAAAATGAAAATTATGATGAACTAACAGACTCTTCCTGGCTGGTAGATTTGAGTTTTCTTGCTGACACCATGGAAAAATTAGATTCTTTCAATTTGGAGTTGCAGGGAAAAGACAAAAATATAGCTGAAATGATAAGCTCTGTAAACGCATTGAAAGCGAAATTGACTTTGTTGATATCACATCTGCATATCAAGTCTCTCATGCACTTCCCATATATGAGGAAAATGCTAGGTAACAATGAATTAAACGT
>PVKE010005050.1:0-43604 GCA_004027555.1 Craseonycteris thonglongyai | reverse complement strand
CTGCATGTATTGCGGACTTTGTTCAGGGGAAAGCAGAAGAACTAGAGTTAGAAATTTTGAACCTTAAGAACAATATTTTGCTAAAATCCTTAATATCAGAGGACTTATGGAACATAGTTGACAAAGAAAGGTTCCCATTTTTAAAAACAGCGGCATATAAAATCAAATCGCTTTCGGGTCAACGTATTTATGCGAATCTTTGTTTTCAAACATGAATTTAATAAAATCACGATATAGATCTTGGCTTACCGATGAGCATCTTAATAATTGTTTGCTAACAGGGTTGTCGTCATACTCTCCTAATTACGAGGCACTGGCCAATGAAATACAGTGCCAAAGATCACACTGACAGATTGTTTTTTTTTATGTTTTCTTTTATGTTTTTTTAAATGATTTTATTATACGTGTGTTTTTTATTTACTTTGTATTACATTTTGTATATATGTTTTTTTGTGTATATAATTTGTACAATAAATTTATTATTTTAAAATTATTTTTGTTTATTAGTTTTTATTCTTGTTCAATAATAAATATTCTTAGAAATAGCTGGTGCCCGCCGCCCTACTGATATTTTAGAATGTGCCCTATGGTATAAAAAGGTTGGGAACCCCTGCCTTAGGGTAAAGGAGAAAGTGGGTGAAATGGGGGGTAGTTGGGAGTAGACACCAGATGTATGGTGATGGAGGGAGAGCTGATTCTGAGTGGTGAGCACATAATGCAACACATAGATGATGTAACGTAGAGTTATACACCAGGAAACTATATAATTCTTACCAACCAATGTCACCCCAATAGATTTAACAATAAAAAAAGTTATCCAAAATATATAAAGAACTCAGAAAACTCAGAACAACAACAAAAAAAAAACAATCCAATTTTAAAAAATGGGTAAGATCTGAATAGACATTTTTTCAAAAGAGACATAGATGGCTAATAGTAAGGAAAATCAAAACCACAAAGAGATATCTTGTATCTGTTAGAATGGCTAATATTAATATTAAAGTAAAACAAGAAATAACAAGTGTTGGTGAGGATTTAAGTAATAGTGAACTGTGGTTGGAATGCAAACTGATACAGCCACTATGAAAGAAAATATGGAGGTTTCTCAAAAAAAGAAAAAATGAAGCTGTCATATGAGCCAGTAACTTCAATTCTTGGAATATATCCACAGGAAATGAAAGCACTATGTTGAAGTGATATCTGCAACCCAATTTAATAGCAACACTTTACAAAGCCGAGATATGGAAACAGAAGACAGATATAAACAAGCTGCAGTATGTGTGTACACACACACACACAATATGATTTGGCCATAACAAAGAAGGATATCATGCCATTTACAACATGGGTGGACCTTGAGGGCATTATGCTAAGTGGAGTAAGTCAGAGAGAAACAGACAAATCAAGCAGGTCCTCATATACGTCATTTCATTCAATGTCATTTAGCTCTTCTTTATAGCAATTAGCCTATGGTAAAACTGGATTTGTATTAGTCATTTTACTTAAAGTCACAGAACCTATTGACAACACTATGCGAGGACTTAAGGTAAGACCTCACCTATATGGGGAATCTGAAAACAAGCAAACAAAAACAAGCTCATAAAAAACAAGATCAGATTTATGGTTACCAGAGTTGGGGAATTAGATAAAGGTGGTCAAATGATACAAGCTTTCTGTTGTAAGATAAGTACAGTTTAGGGGTGTAATGTATAATGTGATGACTATAATTAACTCTGCTGTATGGTACAAATAAGTGTTAAGAGATTAGATTCTAAGAGCTCCTGTTACAAAGAAAAATAATACTTTTTCTTTTTTAAAATCTATATAAGATGATGAATATTAACTAAACTTCTTGTGGCGATCATTTCACAATATATGTAAGTGAAATCCTAATGCTGGATGCCTTAAACTTATACAGTGACATATAACTTATGTCAGTTATATTTCAATAAAACTAGATAAAAAAGATTTGACATATGCATACCATTAACATAAAGGAACAGTGTTTCATTTGGGTTGTGACATGCCTGGGGAGGGCGGTGAAGAACAAGCAAAGTGTGTCCAACTTAAGAAGTTGTAGAACAATCATGCCTTAATATTTCTAATTTTTCAGGTTGTATCCACGCCATGCAAGTGCCCTGAACAACCTTGGAACACTGACAAGAAACACAGCCGAGGCAAAGATGTACTATCAGAAGGCTCTCCAGCTAAATCCACAGCACAACCGGGCTCTTTTCAACCTTGGGAATCTCCTTAAGTAAGCAGAGCGTGTAACTTTCACCAGTCAGCCTTGTGATTCCCAGAAATCTGTTCCTTCTCAACACTTACTTGCTTGTGCTGTTGTCTGCTCTTCCAAGAGTGGAATAACTAGGGATTTCAAGCTTTGGGAGGATGTAATATTCATCTTAATTATTTTTATTCCTTATCAGTCAAAAAGAGTATTTTTCAGAGTATCATTATGGAAGTATTATTTCTGGGAGATGTTCCTAGATTGTAGAGGGATGGGAATAGGGAAGGGTTACATGGTCAAATAAACAGGAAATGCTGGGTTAAGTTAAAGATAGTTCCTCTATTGCAAGAATCTCTAATATGCTACATGCCCTAGGCCTCCTCAAGAAGGGAATATGGAATACAGCATTTCCCAAATCAATCCTTTTTGATAGGTTATTTCCCAAATAATTTATTAATATACTTTAGGGAACATGGCCGATTTAGGAAAAGCAGTCAGCTCTAAAGGTGGAACCAAATGGCATAAACACCACATGTGCCCAGTTCGTGCTATAGGTAAGAAACAGAGTGAGGCATAATGATTAGCAGGGGTGTCCAACCTATTGGCTTCACTGGGCCACATTGGAAGAAGAAGAATTGGGCCACACATAAACTACACTAACATTAACAATAGCTGATGAGCTTTAAAAAAACTGCAAAAAAAGATAACGTGTTAAGAAAGTTTACGAATTTGTGTTGGGCAAACATGCAGTCCGCCGGCTACAGGTTGACAAGCTTTATAGTGTAACACTTGCTCTTAGGAAGACTCCGTGGCATAGCTCATAGGTGTTGACTTTTTCCTCACTGCCCTATAAAAGGCTAATAGTGCAATTAGTGTCACAGAAGTCTACAACAAAGGGGGACTTTTACATCTTGTATTTTTATTAATATAAATTTCTAGGCACGTTGGTAATGGTGCTGGCAGTGATAGCAGGCAGGGCCAGTCACAATAGTGAAAATGTTAGTGGATGTGGCATTAAACTTTTTTATTTAAAAAAAAAGGTTGAAACATTAGAAATGGCAATTAAATGGTGAAAATGGTTAGAATCAGATTGTGGTGATGTATTTATCTGTACTTAGTAAGACGCAGACAATTCACACACTACTGAATGTCTAAACTTCTAGAGAGCACAGGGTGTGTACCTGCAAGGCTAAAGGTTTGCTTTGTTCTTTTTTGCTCCCCGAACAGGATTGGTTGTCTTACTGCCTCAGTAATTAATGATGCTTTTTCTTCTACCTTTTTGTTTACTCCTTGAATTCTACATGTGCATATAGATATTAGTACTTTTTCCTAATAGATGTGTTAACGCTTGTTTTTATCTAATTCCATTTGAACAGAAGCATTGGGGTGCATTAATCACAGAACAATCTAACCTTGTATTGGATGCCTTCCTGAGCTTGGAGTTTTATGTTGAAGAATGGCTTTATCTGTATACTGAAGCACAAAGTCAAGGGAATACTATGCACAAATAAATAAATGCAAAGAAAGTAGAATTAAAATGGAAGAAATCAAAGTATACACGAACTAAACACATTTATTTTTTCAAATTAGATAACATTGTTAAAACCTGATAAAAATTGAGAATGATGAAAAACAATAAGAATGAAGAAGCAAACACTGTGATAGAAAAGCTATTTTAGTACCAGCAAGCTCCCTGTAACTATAAAAACAAACAAACAAACAAAAAATAGTGGGGATAATTAAATCTAATTATTGTAGGTAACTAGTTATAGGTCAATAGGGTGCTTTTATTTTACTCTGCTATTTTTTTTTTAAGATTTATTTTATTGATTTTTGACAGAGAGAAACAGAGACAGAGAGAGACAGAGAGAAGGGGGAGGGCCCAGAGCAGTCTCCATAGTTGACATTAGTTTTCCATATAGTTTAACTCCACAGGTGGGCACAGGGCCATGCAGGGCAGGAACTGGGCCTGGAGCCTCTCACATAGGTCCTGGCAAGAACTGAACTGGGGGCACACCCCAGTTCAGCATGTGGGTCCACATGGGCTGGGGCCGGGATTCAATCCTTGGTCCCTGGGGCTTCAAAGCGAGCACTTAACCCACTGAGCCATCCCAGCTTTCCCTACTCTGCTATTTTTATGAGCTCTTATTTCTTTATGTGAAGTTCTAAAGTTTTATTTATTTATTTATTTATTTATTTATTTTTTGACAGAGAGAGAGAGAAACAGAGACAGAGAGAGAACTGAACTGGGGGAACTCCCCAGTTCAGCACATGGTTCCGCGCGGGCTGGGGCTGGGATTCGATCCTCTGTCCCCGGTGCTGCAAAGTGAGCGCTTAACCCACTGAGCCATCCCAGCTTCCCCTATGTGAAGTTCTAAAAGCTAATTTTTTAAAGCTGTTGTTGAATCTGTTTATGTCCAAATCATTTAATGTCTAGATAAAATCCTATCATTGACTTTCAGCATACCTGCTGATTTCATATATCATGTAGATGAATATTTTTTTTTTCCCCAAAAGGCAGCTTTAATGGCCTGCATATGAAATGATATTTCTGGTGAGGAATGATTCCCTGAAGTTATGATTATCATATTGTGCTGGATGTAGCTCTACTTGGAAACAATATCAGAGATTGTTTTAAATTTCATTTTGACAAGACCTGAACAAGAGATGAACATTCTAATCTTCCTTTTTCATTCACGTATGATTACCACTAACTGTATTCTTGGATTTGTATAAGTGCACTAAAAATATAAGGAAATAGTTTTTGAAGCATGGCAATGTCTACTTTTCACAGGAGGGGGCACTTCTGGATACCTAACATAGAATTTTTCTTTTTTTTCAGTAAAATCAAGTGTTGATGATTATCTAAACCAACAACAATGCTTTCTATTTATATAAGACTATAGTTTTCTGAGTGCTTGGTTTTTGTTTTGTTTGTTTTTAATGCTGCCTTCCCAATGACCAGGGAAGAAGAAGGAACAAAAGTTCTGGGAGGTCCAGTGCCCTTACAACACCCTTGTTTACCTTCTGCTCTTTCACATCTCACCAGAGAGCAAAGGGGCCGTACCTGTGTAGATTATTGTTAGAATCCAGTAGAAGAAAGTCATTTATATAATACTTTCCAGTTTCTAGAGAAGTGTTTTGATATCCATTATTTAATCTAATCTTTTTTTTTTTTTTTAAGATTTATTTCATTGTTTGAGAGAAGATAAGAAAGAAAGAGAGGGAAGGGGGGAGGGCTCAGCAGTCTTCATAGTTGTACATCATTAGCTGTGACATGGTTTCAATATATACATGGTGTATATTCATATACACACATAAATGGATGTAGGGCCACACAGTGTGGGAACCAAACCAGGGACCTGCCGCTTGAGAGGTGAGAACCTTCACCCCCATCCCAACACTTTCCAGTTGTGCTGCAGCTCAGCGTATGGGTCTGCATTGGCTGGGACTCAATCCCCAGACCTCACAGTTACAAGGCAAGTGCTTAATCTGCTGAACTATTCCGACATCCCCTAATTTAATCTTTTTTTTTTAAAGATTTATTTTTATTGTTTTTGACAGAGAGAGAGATGCAGAGACAGAGAGAAGGAGGAGGGCCCAGAATAGTCTCCATAGTTGCACATCATTGGTTTTTCCACATAGTTTCATTCCACAGGTGGGTGTGGGGCTGCACAGGGCAGGAACTGGGCCAGGGTCTCACCCTGGCAAGAACTGAACTGGGGGCACTCCCCAGTTCAGTATGTGGGTCCGCAGAGGCCGGGGCTGGGATTCAGTCCTCAGTCTCCGGAGCTGCAAAGTGAGCGCTTAACCCACTGAGCCATCCCGGCTTCCCTCCCTAATTTAATCTTTAAAACAATCTGTTGTGAAAGGTATTATTATCCTCATCCCCATTTCACAGATGAGGAAACTAAGGTTCAGAAATATTATGTGACTTTGGCCTAGGCTGTGACAGACCCAAGATGAAATTCCTGCCCTTGGCTTCCTGTCCTATTTATTTCCCATTACCCATGCTGCCCAAATAGCTCTCCTATCTAACAATTACTTAATATTTATCTATTTAATTGCATGTGATTACTTTTTGAGAAAGGTCCTTCCTGTTTTCTTAAGGAAACACTAAAGTTTGTTTACATTATGTCCCTCGGTAACAGAAAGAGGTGACTCAGAAAACAACAGAGTTAATCCACATTTAGGTAATTCCCAAGTTTTACTTTTGCTTTTCTTAGTTTATTTCTTTGACTAAGTACCAATAAGTCAAAGGCTAACAGAAGATATTAATAATATATTAAATATGGTTTGATTTGATCCACTTCACTGTATATTTAAGATTTATACCCCATTTATTTCTCATTCGGCAGCTATCTTTTTAAAACTGTGCCCTTCTTTAATAATCTAAAACTTAATGCTCACTCTAAGAACCCAGGTTGTCTGCTTAGATATGAGCAGTGTAGATTGGAGAGGTAATGTGCTGAGTTCCTCTAACGAGGAAACAGAGGATGGAATTGAACCTGATCTGTCTGACCAAGTACCCTTGCCCTCATCACCACACTTGAACGCCCTCTTGTGTCACCTCAAAACTGGGGTATAGCCTACAGCAGTTCTGCCCAGCAGAAATACAATATCAGCCAGAATTTTTCATTGAAATTTTCAGTTAGACATGTCAAAACATAAAAAAGATGAAATCAATAAAATATTTTGTTGAACCCCAGTATATCCAAAATGTTATCATTTTAACATGTGATTAATATTAAAAATTAGTTTTAAGATTGAACATGTAAAACATTAATGAGGTAGTGTGCATTCTTTTTATAATTAATCTTTGAAATTTGGTATATGTTTTCCACTTACAGAACATTTCAGACTACTAATATTTCAAGGGATCAATAACCACATGTGGTTAGTAGCTGTTGTTAAATGTTATAGACCTTTATTAATGACCTTGGATTTGAGAGAAATGTGAATCTTTGTCCAGATCAGTAGCTCTAAATAAGATGTGATTTTGTCAAATCATTTCAGAAATCTTACAGCACCGAGGACAAATTTCATTTGAATTCTTAGAATTATACAACAGACAGCTTTAGATTTGTTCATAGCAGGAGACTTCATTGAGTGTTATCCAAATATTTTTGGCCTCTTTCAAGACCATTTCACTGGACTTGGAAGCTAATCTATCCTGATTCTGTGTAGCACATTTACACTGTGACAGATAATAAGGAACAGCTTTCTATGCCAGCATCCTTAGTTCATATTAATTATTGTTGGCCTTGCTTGGAACCTAAAATGTAAAACAAAATAGGCAAGATTAGCATAAACTTTTCACAGATGAAAAGAGCAAAAGTCTCTGATGGCTCAAAAGAATATAATAGAATATTTAAATTCAGGGTATGGGAAAATATTTCTGTGACTATTTGGGTAAAATAGTTGCTGGTGTTTGGTACCTGAACAGAATATGAAAAGAACTTCTTAAAGAAGTTCTTTTCAAATTCCCTCATTGCCCAAACTACCTTCCATTTGTGATAGGCTATAACTCTCAGATGGGCATTACAATAAATCTTTTGTAATCAAAACAGAAGAAAATGAAATGTTCAGTAATGGAACTATATAGGAGATGAATTTGATAACAGCATACATTTGATTTTCTTATAGAAAATTGAATATCTAGAGAATAAAAGGACACAGAAAGAAGGGTAACCATTATCTTTGAAATAAATTTAAATGTTTGTGATAAATTATCATATAGCTTTGGCACTAGCCATACTAGTTTTTTAAAAAATATTTTATTATTTGGGAATAGGCGAGAGACAGAGAGAGAGAGAGAGAGAAAGAGAGAGAGAGAGAGAGAGAGAGAGAGAGAGAAGGGAGGAGGGCCCAGAGCAGTCTTTGTAGTTGTACATCAGTAGTTGTGACATGGTTTCATTCCGTGCAGGAGGATATAGGCCACACAGTGTGGGAATTGAACCAGGGGCCTCCCACATGGGGGATAAGAATCTTTGCCACTGTGCTATCCTGACAGTTACCAGTTGCACCACAGTTCAGCATATGGAGTTTGCATGGCCTGGGCCAGGAATCAAACCCCAGACCTCATGATTGCAAGGCAAGTGCTCTTCTGCTGAGCTACTCAGGCATCCCCTAGCCATACTGCTTTTGATTTCATAAAAAGGAAGTTTATATACTCAAGACAGTAGTTTTTCCCTTCTCTTTTCTGAAGCCCCAGAAAAGCCAAAATGCCAACCCACTAGATAGAGAAAAATGTTTTGAGATTCCTCCCACCACATTAGGATGTTAACTTTGAGTAGGCTAGTTCTGCATCCTCCCTTGGAGTGACATTCTTAGTCCCTACCCCCATGGTGACCTATTAGTATCCAGGTTCCCTCCAGCTTTACTTAGCTATAGTCTCAGCTCTATTACAGTCCCCCCACTCCCTGCACCCTTTTCTTTATCCAGCTCATCCCCCATCTCTCCTGGTCTCCTTCCCCCAGCCAGCATCTCATTGACACCACCTCCATCCTTGTCACTGCTATCTCACAGTCTTTTGTGCATTCTCCTATTGTCCTCAGGGACTTGAGCACCAGAGCCGTGACAGCTCCCACCCTATGCTACATCTTTAGCGAAGTCAAGATTGACATCATTCACCCTGTTCATCTGCCACTCCCCTCCAGGGCCCTCCAGTTATGTTCTGCCATGGGCATTCACCAACATGGCCATGCAGCGGGCTTTTTAACAATCCAGACCTTTATCATTCTTTAGTACCTGAATTCTGAAATGTTCCTCTTTGACCTTAACCTCTTAACCTCTGCCCACCGTTCCCATGCCCTTCTCTGTCACTCCTACTGACCCATTGACAGGATCAGGATTATGACCTGCTACCTCCCGCTCTTCTCTGTGCTCAGGTGTCTTCTTTTAAGACTTGAATGTTGACATGCCTTCCATGACATGCTTCTTCCCCTCATTCCTGCTGGCTCTGCTCTTTACCGTCGTTAGAATCTCTGTTCTCTCAGATTATTATGTTCAGAATTTATAACTCTATCTCTAATTTATCTGATCTATTTCAGTAATGTATGTGACATCAACCTAGGCTTCTTCACACTTTGTCATTTACTTGCCTGAGCAGAGGCCCTCAACCAAAGGCACCCTCATGGCCTGCATTTTGCTTTCCCTAGATCAGTATTTCTCAAACCTTTTCATTATCTGCTCACCCCTGTCACACCAGGAGCCTTTTAAAGCATATTTTCCTAATCACCTCCTCCTCTCCACCCCAATGAAGTACTCAAGAATAAGATTTGGTACCTAGCGTTGAGCTTTGGAATACCACAAATTATTATTATTTAAGATGACTTTTCACTACACTACTCATCCTGCAAGTAGCAATTTTCACCCCTGTTGAGAGTATACACCCTAGAATCTCATTCAATTTATTAAGCGTTGTAGGTAAAAAACAAAAATCGGATT
The DNA here is from genome assembly GCA_004027555.1 of Craseonycteris thonglongyai. Classification (NCBI taxonomy): domain Eukaryota; kingdom Metazoa; phylum Chordata; class Mammalia; order Chiroptera; family Craseonycteridae; genus Craseonycteris; species Craseonycteris thonglongyai. Next base: position 33,925 of record PVKE010005050.1, on the reverse strand, counting down.
GAATAGGACCCTTGAAAAACCCTGAAGACAGCACTGTGGGGAAAAAAAAAACAGAATCAGGGGTTAGAACTGTTAGAAATTCATCTTTATTGTATTATAATACCTCCAAAATATTTTCTGTTTTCCTAATACATGAATCCTTTGTTCCTCTCTTCAGTGCCAATACACACACAAAGAAGATGGTATCATCCTTATTTTTACTCAGGTTTTCAAGGTGAATTTGTGCAACTTCCCTTCTGTCTACCTCAAAGTTTCCTGCATGTTCAGACTCCCTCTTCTTTTACTCTTCCACGGGTAAGACTTGTCTTTCATGAGACTAGTGCTCACACCTGTAGACATCCACTTTTCGTACACACTCCCTCTAAGTTTAGGGGCACCTGGGAAGTTAATTGGTTATCCATTATAGACACACATGTAGTCCAAATGTCACAGCATTCAGAATTTTCCATAATCCTGCCACTTTCCTCTTCTACCTTTTCTACTAATCTCCCACACTGCATAAACCCAGACACTCAGCCAAATGTAATACTTGTCAATGTATGAGAAATGAAAACCTGCCAACTACATTGGAGAAAAATATTATGGTTGTTTTAAAGTGAGAACTCTTCTAGTTCATCTGAAATACGTTTTATTTGCATTTTTATAATCTTATACTCAGTGTCTTACAAAACTGAACTATCTGGGAAATGATGAGAATGTTTACCTACTTCCTCAAGATTTGGGAGTCATTTGTGTATAAACAGATTGCTAATTGTGAAAATATTTTTGTAAGTATCTCTCTCCCACCCAAACTCTCCTCATTCATGCTGTGATTACTAATGAATTGGGCATGAGTGAGTTGTTTTAAATTCATAGTGTGGTTTGCAAGGAAAGGTCCCTTTTCTTAATCCTTTCTTTTGTATGGATGGCTACAATAAACACTGCGTAGGCCAGAAGATAGCTCTTCACAAGAAGTGCTGGGGAGGAGAGTAAGCCATAAGGAACCCCTGGTTTTGTTTGCATTCTCTTGAAGGAATTGGAATGTCATCATCTTCTCTCCTTGCATAAATATTTCCAACAGATAATAATTAAACAGGCTGGGCTACTTCATCAAGTACAGTTTTCAGGAGCCTCCTCTGGCCTGAAAAGCATATTTTCACCCCCTCAACCTCTATAATCTTTCCTGACTTCATTTGCCATCTGGTCCCCTTTACTCCTGTGCTGGGGAATGACGTAGAACAACTCTTGACTGGAAATATAGTTTAAAGAAGGTACAATTCAATGAAAAGAATGAGAAAAATGTGGGCAAACACTGGAAATTTTTTGCACCTATTTTCTTACATTAGGGGACCAGATGCCTCAACTTTTTTTCTTAAATCCTATAGGAGATCAGCTTTGCCCTGACACAGAGGCTAAATTTGGAATATAAGTCATTAGAGGTCATCAAAAAGCTTTCAAATCTAAAAATGCTCTAGGTGGGCCAAGAAGATTAATCCAAAGGCCAGAAAGGGGAAATGTGTGTTCCTCTGGGTTCCTCTGGCCCGCACTTGCCTGTGAATCTCCCTTACTTCTTGGTGCCTCCTTACTAGTTCTGCCACCCTTCTTCCATGTTACCCTCCCTCCAGCAGGCCCAGCCTGGTGCTTTCCTGCAGTGCCACCAGCTACTGGGCAGCATTGCAGACTTCTCTGCCCCTAACCTCCTGCCACCTTGCCTCCCAGTGGAAAGAACAACAGGAACTGACACTTGAATGACAAATTACAAAATGCTTCCTCATGTCACATGAACCTGCCTGCTCAGGGTTTGCAGAGAGAAGCCAGCGTCGTGCCCCAAGGACGGACCGGAAATCGGCAAGGGAGGGGCACGGGCAGTCAGCTGTGACCCGGGCAGTCTAGAGCCAGCGCTTTCGGTGTCAGCGTGCTGCTCCTCTCCCCATGTCCCTGCGCCCTCCTCAGGAGTAGGAGCTGTAGAACTTAGTGAGTGGACATACCAGTTCTTCCATGTAGTATAGCATGACTTTGGGGAAATGATTATATCTCGCAGTGCCTCCAACGACTCGTTTATAAGAAAATAACACTTGTCTTTACATTTGAATACTGTACTAAATACCAGTATGCATGTAAGTACTTGACATAGGACCTAGCCCCCAAGAAAGGTGAAATAAGTTTTAGCAACTAGTATTTGTCATGAGCTCAGGGACTTAAATTCTCACTTTCAATTTGCAGCTCAGCTCCAGAGTACAAAATTAATAATGAATCCTAGGTTTCTACCCCTGCAGTTCCACAACTTCGGGCCATATTCAGTCACCTTGAGGCTCTGTTTGTTCCTGTTCAAAATAAGGGATGGGACCAGGTGATCCTGTGAAGCTCTTGAGCTGCAAGAATTGGTGGTTTTAACTATGTCTCCAAGTTTCTCATCACTTAACTGAAGTGGACGTGGAAGACCAGAAAGGAACTTCAAAGTCCCTTTTCTCTTCAAATACAATACTTGCAGTGGAATAGCATCGTGCCTTTGCTGAGAAGTCAGTGAGGCTTCTGGTAGAAATTCCACGTGGGGATCTAGCTGGTGCGTGGGGGAGGAGCCAGTGGAGCTAATAGTTACTGTGCAGTCCCATGTGCTGGACACTTTGCCCAGCACAACACCTGGGTGCGGTCATTCCACCCTCACAGGAATGCAGAAAGGTAGAGACTAACGTGCACATTTCACAGCTCCAGCCACCAAGGCACATGCAGGGGCAGCATCTGATCCAAGTCTACAGCTGGTGAGGGCAGAGCTGGGATTCAGACAGCAATCATCCTGAGCCTAAAACCAGGGCCATGCACTCAACTGCAACATTACACTGGCCCTGTATCGACGGGGTAAACCAATCCTGGCCAAGTCAGGCCACTCTCAGCCGCCTTCTCCTCCGTGTCCCAACCTGGGAGCATGGTTTTCGTGCTTCCCTTCACATCATGGGAGGGCTCAGCATTAATGTTTGTGCGCGCTTTGAAGGAAATTATGTGGGACAGCTTCCTCCCCAGCCCACCTCCATGCACTTGTAGTGCAGCACTGGTTCCATACACGCAGGAGCAAGGCCATCGTGGGGCCAGCATCCTGCTATGGGGATTCAGGACAGGGACCTCACCAAGCTGATGAGAAAGATATCAAGGGCCACTCAGAGGTGCAAAGGCAGAGGAGACTCAGGATGACATTTCCTCAGGACACACTCTGTGCCGGCCCCGGCGTGAGGTCTTTCTGTGGCCGTGTCTGCATCTCTGCTGCTCTGTGACTGGACAGAGCAGAACTTTTCATCATTCTGGCCCTCACTTTGCAGCTGGGGAGAGAGGTCTTCAAGACAAAGCTCGACCCCCCGTACCACATAGGACGGGCACCCCCACTGCCTCCCATTGCTGCCGAGGTGACCTGAATCTGATTCTGCAAACCCACTATGGAGGGAGGGCAGCTGATCTGCTCTCTTAATGCGGACTATAGTGGGTGTGATTTGGGGTTAAAGCATTCATTCTCCACCACCACATGATATGAATTTGTCCTCCAGATAATTTTCCTGTGTAGCTTCCTTAAAACATCAAGCAGAAAAACCAAGGTGAATGCTAGTAAACCAGATGCAGTATTAAAGCAGAAAAACCAAGGTGAATGCTAGTAAACCAGATGCAGTATTTCCATGGCATTGCCCAGACAATCTCTCAGTAAACTTGAATGTAAAAGAAGCTACACAGAATTATCCTTTTTTTTTTTCTTTAACTTTATAGGAAAGATAGTAGAGGCATAGAAAAAAAATAAGTGTGCTCTGATAAGATCATCGTAGTCAGACATTTACACTTTGACATGATTTAGTTTTTCATACAAGCTGATGAAATCTACCAGTCACTCCCCGCCCCCGCACCCCCACATTAAAAAAAAATTATCACACTCTTTTTCCTTTGTGAGAGACATCATTTTTGGATCCCACAACAACAAAACACCCTAACAAAGAAATAGAAATGAAGAGAGTTGCCCAGCACTCCAAGTTCACACTGTGGTTAATAGGAGATTTTACTGCTGCCAAGTGGGCTGCCAAATCCATTTATTTCTGTTACTGGCATTTCCTAAGTTCTCCCAAAATGTCAATACTTTTTCAAAGAAAGCATCTGCTTTCAGTTTAAATGAATGTGTCATGAGATTTTAGACAGAAGTCCAAAAAAGTTTTCTAACTTGACACTTAACAGGTCCTTAATTACTAAAAGAAAATGTGGTGAGGCTTTATTTGCTTTTGCTCAATATCTGCCATTGAGATGGAGCCAGGAAAGTGAGATGATGCAAATGTTTTTACTTAACACACAAGAAAAGCAGTCTCACTGCTGTATAACCAAAGGGGAAATTCCCTGTGAAACTACAAATGTTTAATGGCAAGATTTGCACGTTGTGAACAAGATCTAATTTCTACTTGATGTTTCTCTTACGACATGAATGATGAAGATATTGGTTCCAGGAACTGTTCTCAGGAATTTTAGCCTTTTGGAAGTTCCTGGGGGAAATTTAAGAGAGTGGAATTTTGCTTGTAGAATATTAGGAGATCTTAATTTATGTTATGATGCCTCTATGGATAACACAGAAGCTCAGACTTGGATGCACAATCATGGGCATTTGCAACAGAGCTTCTATGAAAACTGCCTTTTCCACTTGCAGTGTTCCCCAGAGTCACCTTCCATGTACCCCCAATCCAGCCTCCCCACATCACCAACTTTATTGGTGTCTAATGACTGGAATGCAGAGGTTTTGATCATACAGGAAAATCATCTGGCCACTGTGACCTTTCTCTTTGGCCCAGATTATCGTAAGAAGTCTTCTCTCTCTCTCTCTTTTTTTTAAAGCTTTTCTCCTTCTGTTACATTTAGCCTCTTAATTAAGGTGACCAGATTTTAACATTGGTAAAGCGGGACACCATTGACCAGGGGAGAGGGGGTTCTTGATTAAAAATTGGGTCTATCTCCCGCCGTTCCCTAGCTTGTCATGCATTCTTTCCAAAAATCGGGACTTTTTTAAAACGCTGCGGGACGCGGGACAAATTGTTAAAAATCGGGACTGTCCCGCCAAAAGCGGGACATCTGGTCACCTTACTCTTACATCAAGGATCAGTTGATCAGGACAATCCCAGGTAGAAATCAGGGCAGTCTCCTAAAGCAGAGGCTGAAAACCACCCGCAACAGAATCGCTTGAGGGGCTTATGAAGAATAATGATTCTTGGGCCCTACCCCAGACCTCCTGAATCTTATGAGGCCTGGAGTCCTGGATTTTACCAAACACTTAGTGATTATTAAGCAGTAAGATTTGAGACTATTGATCTCTAAGGGAAAAGTGAAGACAGAATATTTTAGGTCAGGGAGCATTGATTATCAGTCATTGGCTGGTGACTTGTTTGGCAGGTAGGGGAATACAGAATGCTGAGAAACAAAAAATATTACCCAAACCTGGAGTTGTTTTACTCTTGCCTGTTTCTGTCACCCACCCAGGAATTTCTAATAGTTCCATCAGTGCCAGCTGAAGCCCCTAATAGAAGCTTTAACAGTCCTCAGTATCCTTAGTGGGACCTGAGTTTCCAAAGGGACTCTATTCTTTTCTGTGACTCCAAAGTGAAAGCAGCTAATTGACAGCATATGTATTAAATTGATTTTTATCAATTTGTTCACTTGTTATGGGCTAATTAATTTAAGCTTTTTCTAGGTAATTCAGAGAAACAACCAACCAGTGGATTTGATTACCTAAATCACATGCTTGGTCAATTTAGAGGCAAATGTTATTTTCCTATTTTCCTGTCTTTAATTGACCTGTCAATTCAATTTAAACATAAAGCCCTTCATAGATGGGGTTCACATTGATAATGGGCTTCTGATTTCCCTAAATAGCTTATTATAGGGCCGAAATGAATACATTTGGAAATTTCAGTGCTGTCTAATGCTGACCCAGGGGTGATCTGTATTGTCAGAATACATAAGTATTGCCCATTATTAAGGGATTTCATAATGTCTATTTGAAATTGTCTGCCTCTCTTCTTACATCTTTTTACATGGAAATAACAGCTTAAACCTTTCTCTTTCTAAGATGCTTTCCTGGCTTAGCTGAAAAAGAGGCTCAGAATTGCTCCTCATTCTTTCTTGCCTCAAATTCCACCTTCAGCAATCACCCCTACAAAATGCAGACCCACTTCCCTGTGTGGCTCCAGCATTAGCTGAATGTATTGTGAACTATCGGTCTATCATAAGCCTTCCTCTGCTTAGTGTTTGCCTTACAATGAGGCTTCCTGGGTAATGCCTCTATTTGTTACTGGTGCTATTTTTAGTACAATGTTATTAATTTGTATATTTAATGATTATTATTCTATTAAAAATGATTATCAGGCACAAGAAAAATCACTTTGATGTCCCACCTACATTTTTTATGAAGAGTTTAAAATGTGGAAGTATATTACTTTTGAGGGAATTTCGGAAACAACATTTTTTTTATTTTAGAAATTAATTTTAGAAAGAAGTGGGGGAGAGAAATTTTAATGGGTGATGTTAGAAACATTAAATGAGCTAACAAAATCCAAAATGTGTATGGTACCTACTCTGAGTCTGAGACACAGAGAGGTCAGATAATTTGCCTAAGGAAACACAAATAGTGAATGGTAGAAGTAGACTTTGAACCTAGTCCTTCTGGGTATTGAGTCTGTGTTTTTGTTGTTGTTGTTGTTTTATGGTAGAGAAGCTGCTTAGCAGTGCCTGGTGTGTAAGAAGTGCTCAGTAAATGGAAACTATACTTGTAATTTTCTTATGTTCTAAGGCTTGGGTGCTTCCGCTCTCCTTAGGGACACTTCTATAACGTTGAAAGATATGTAGGAACAGATGTAAAATGGATAATAATTATATTGTCCTTCTCTGCCAAATTTAATAGGATACTCGAAAGCTTATTTCAAAAGATTTGCAAAGCCTAGGAATGAAGAAAATAGTAAAACCATGGGTTTTTAAAAATTAAATGAGCAATTATTGAATTTCTACTGTGTGCAGATCACAGTACTAAAATTATTGAATTTCTACTATGTACAGATTGCTGAGATAAAAGAAGTAAGAAATTAGACATAAGTTTTGCCCACGAAGGAGCTTAAAACCTAGTACTAGTCACAGACAGAGTACGTGCCATTTACTGGAGTGGACGCGGAAGGTTGGAGCATGGCCGGTCGGTGGACCAGGTTATAGCGGAAGTTCTAAATTAGAACCCTGCTGTAAATGGTAGCTGTGTGCTTTGGGCAAGTCACTTGAGCTCTCCAAACATCAAATTTTTATTGTTGCCGGGATGGTAGTTACTACTGTAGTTGTTTGTTTTCTAAATTTTTAAAATGGAGCTAATTATGCCTAATTCATATGGTTTAACAAGAATGAAAATGAATAATGCAAAGGAATCACTCTATCCTCAGCAGAGAGTAAATGTTCAGCAAACAGCTGTTGGGAAAGAGAAAGCTAGAAAACCTTGCCCGCTTGGCACTGACAGACAGGCTGGCCACCTCCTGTAGGAGGTCGTGGTGGGAGGCCTTTGTGTGCTGAGCCAGCATCATGGAGAAAAACAGGGAGCCGGGGCCCAGCTACTCCTTAAAGATTTATTTTTGTTCTTTTGACAGAGAGAAAGACAGGGAGAGACCGAGAAGGGGGAGGGCCCAGAGCAGTCTCCATAGTTGACTGCATTAATTTTCCTTATAGTTTCACTCCATAGGTGGGCATGGGGCTGGAACTGAGCCGGGAGCCTCCCACATAGCTTAACTGGGGGCACACCCCAGTTCAGCATATGAGTCTGTATGGACTGGGGCCAGGATTCGATCCTCGGGCTCTGGGGCTGCAAAGCAAGCACTTAACCCACCGAGCCATCCCAGCTTCCCCCCAGCTACTCCTTAGAATGCTGATCTGAAGAACAATGAGCAGCTGCCCCTTGGGAGGCCACATCAGGGCTTCTAGAGGGTTCCCCCATCTCCTTTTTAGTTACAAGAAGAAAACCAAAATATAAGAAAGATAGCCTATATCCCCGTATGTCTTCTGATATTGTATGTCTACGAGCTCTGATGAGGGCATCGTGCTCTGAGCTAGGTCAGTCAGGGATGGCTTCACAGGGGAGCAGAACTGAGTGGGGGGCAGGGAAGGCTGTCTATGAAGCAGCATGGCAGGAATGCCCGGCTGAGAGGCTCTCCTCCTGGAGGAGACTTTCCTTTTTGCTTGGCAAATCACTCAGTTGCCCCCCACCCTCCAACCTGAGTCTCAGTTTCCACTACTGTAAACCAAAGAGGTTTGACTATATTCATAATTCTCAAATCTGGATGGCTGTCATATTCTTTCTATTAACATGCCCAACCTCAGAAGAATGAGGTCTTTTCAAAGCACCCCAAGTGATTTTAAGGTACAGTGAGGTGAGATAAGCAATAAGGGTAGGTGACATCTTAAGTTCTGTAGAGTAGGTACCAAAGGACACCCAGTTTGGTTTGCCTAGTGCATACCTGGTAGATTGACCAGATGTTCCATTTAAAATGTGACAGAAAACAATGGTACTGTCCCATTTCACATGGCATGTATAGTCAGCTTAGTGTCACTAAGAGAAATTCAAGGTGTCAGTAGGCTGACCATAAGTACCATTTGAAATGGGACAGTATTGTTATTTTCTGTCCTGTTTAAAATGGTACATCTGGTCAGCCTGGTGCCTGAGTATGTGTAAACATTGGTCAGGATCACATTATAGAGGATTTTAATTACAGAAGAGTCCTATCTGTAAGCAGTAGGGCACTAATGAAAATGTTTATATAAAGAAATGTGTTGAAAGCAATGCTTTAGAAAAAAAATGTATCTTTCAATTGTCTATATGTAGTAAAAGAAGAGATGGGGAACTAGAACCTGGTTGTGAACTAGGGGATAATGTAAACTCAGGTGTCAGCAAGCAGAACTGAATAAGGTGGACTGTAGACCGCAATAACCCAGTAGAATTGCAGTAATAGTGCCCCTGTTTTTTAATGTGGTATAAGTAATCAGGGAAATGTGGGCCACAATGTACCAATGAAAAGGGATGCTTTTGAATTCAGAAACAGTGTGAAACGAAGTTCAGTTCTCCTGTGGTAATCACCTTACTGTATGACCAAGGAAGGTTCCATTTTGATGAACTATCTGCTATAAGTTGTTGTGTCAAAGCCACACCAACTTCATAAACTGGCACCAAAGGGTGAGCAAAAGAGAGACTACAGAAGAAATCTATTTTTCCAACTATTCCTCTACCTTTCAGAAACAAAACAACAAAATTGCCACTTATCAATTTCTTTGGCTTTTATAAAAAGCATTTTAAAATATCTGTTAAGGTGGCTTGTGCCTGAACTCTATCGGTGTCTAATGACTGGACTTTCAATAGCTCCCATGGAGAAATGGAGTCACCCAAGAATGCTGAGCTAAGAGGAAATGTCCTGTCTGCCTGAGTATTTGCATCTTGTAAAACTTTTATACTAGATGAAATTACAAGATGTGAAAGTGTGTCAGGTCAGTCTGTCAAAAGATTAATGGAAATAGTTTGTCACAAAGAAGCTGAGTTCCCTATGAATATCTTTGATGTTAACTTTCCATTGTGTCATGTGAATGTCAATGGATGACCCCAAGTATTTAGATTCATAGAATGTATTAATAGGTAATTAATCTCATGAATTCATATATAAAAGTTTTAACTGGCTATTCTAACTGATGTGAACCATGACAAATGAAAGTTATTAAATTTTACTATCAAATTGTTGTTTTTTTCCTTGCTGATTTTGAAGAATATCCAAGCTAAATTATGTCCTGAGGGACTTAATTTTTAGCCTTAATTTTCTAAGTCTACATCTTCCTTTGGATTTGGGAGGATTTCCAAATTACTGTTAATAAAGGTTTATGAAATTCTTGGAGAAAGAGATCTGCTAACCATGAAATCAATAGTCAAATTACCAGGATGAAAAAATAAATTTTTACTTAGAAACATGTGCGAATGGAAGAAATACTTCAAGGTATATTTTAGAATAGAAAATCAAAAATATATAAACATAGTGGACTTCCATACAGTCTTAACAAACACTCTTTAGATATTTGTTGACTAAATGAATGAATCAATATGAAAGCAGCACAAAGAGACCTTCAATGCAAATTTTTTATAACCATGCAACTTTAAAGCCACATCCCAAGGACGATCTACTTAAGAACACAGGTGTTGCATCCTGATGTCAAGGACAGACCTGTACATCCAGACGAGTCCCATAAGAAGAGGATTGCATGGACAACTATACCCTTGGGAAAAGAGCTAGCACCTAATAGACAACAATAAATGTTTGCTAAATTGGATAGTTAAATGTAAGGTCTGTGTTGGAAACATGATTTTTTTTTTCAAGGCCTGTGATAAACGACTAAATTTTAGGTAAAAATCACCTAATAATATGCTCTTTCTAGCACCTGGGACTCAAACACATGGAGTCAATATTAGTTTTCCTCTGTAGATCTTTATCCCACAGACACTGAGAGCTATAGGGGTTTTATAGCAGGAGCTGCTCTCAGTTGCCTTTGTTAATTCATGGAGCAGTTATACTGAAATCTCGGTGTGTGTACAAATTACCTGAGTGTCTTTTTTAAATGCAGGGTCTGATTCACTGGGTCTGACGGGGTCTGAGACTCCTCATGTTTAACGAGCTCCTAGGTGATGTTGATGATGTTGGTCCATGAATCACGCTTTGAGCAGCAACGTCAGAAGATATGGATTTCTAAGTAGTTAGAATAAACAGATGTGGTGTGGTGGGGGAGCATTGGATCTTGACTGAGAAGACTGATTATGTGACTATGAGTATGATGAATCACTTGATTTTCCTGAATCCAAATTTCCTCATTTGAAAAATGAGTATAATAGCATAATAATACCTGCTGAATGGGATTGCTATGAGAATTAAATTAATAATACTATGTGAAAATTTACCAGAGCATATGGTAGAGATAGCTGATCCTCATTAATATAAAGATAAGCACACAATTCAGCATTGGTAACTGGTCAAGGTGGGGGTATCCTTCAGCTGTGTGCTTTCTGTAGTTCCAGGCATATTCTTCATTCCACTTTTTTTGCTAGTTACAGTGTCTAGCACTCAGTAAGTGATCAGTGTTTGTGGAATTGTGCTAGTAGCAAAGTTGATCATGACCAGTGCACATTTTTAGCTTCAAAGACACTGATATAAGGATAATGAGTCTCTGCCCGTGGCACGAACAGGAAAGAACTGTCACCCACAATAACGGTAATAACTTTTGAGCCATGAGTCCTCTTTGAACCGGAAGTATAATCACTGGGAGAAGTCCAAAATGAAGGACACAGATCCAGCCTCAATTATTTATTTTTATTTTATTGTTAAATTTATTGGCATGACATTGGCCAGCAATAATTACATAGGTTCTAGGTGTTATGATTCTATAGTACTTCATCTATGTGTTCCATTATGTGTTTACCACCCAGAGTCCTCTTTCTTTCCATCACCATATATTTAGCTGCCCCTCCCTCCTCTCTCACCTCCCTCTCCTACTTACCCTTTAACCACTAAACAATCAGCTGTGTCCATGAGGTTTAGTTTCATTGTTGCTTTCAGTTTTACATTCTATACGTGAGTGACGTCATGTGGCTCTTAGCTTTTTCTGTCTGGCTTATTTTGCTTAGCACGATGATCCCAAGTTCCACCCATGTTGTTCCAAATACCAAACTCAATTCTTAATTAAAATATGGTGATAAAACAGCTGATCACTTTTTGCCAGCCAGTAGCCACAGTATTTTCTAATTTCATAAATTATGTGCAAAATGTATCTCTGTTCATTATAATAACAAATACTAACATGGGCAGTTTGGCTGGCCTGTCCGGTGGCTCAGCCACCATAAGGAATGCAGCCTGCAGTGGAACAGTTAGTATCACGAAGGCTCAACTCATCCTTCACATGGTTGCAAACTATCTCCCATACCACCCAGATACTGCCCCCAAATTGCTGCACTGAGGGTCTCCCTTTCTGGTTAACGAACTTGTAAAATATTGAATAGAACTCTCAAAAAAGTGCATGGCAGGAAATAGAAAGTAGAAGAACCACTGAATACCCTGCAGCATCGTTTACATCTTAACATCTCTTTCTACTGAAAATTTAGAGACAGAAGCTGTTAACAACTTGAGACAGTGTCCTACAATTCATTTGCAATAAAGTTCAGAGTGAACTGTTCGTGGCTACAAGAAAGAAGACCTTAAAGTCTAATCAGATGATTTAAGCTACGTTTTATTAAAAGATGTTCTTTCTTCCCCCTCTTATAATCTATAGATCCCAGGAGAAAAAAGAAGAGGCAATCACCTTACTGAAGAATTCCATTAAATATGGTCCAGAGTTTGCAGATGCATATTCAAGTTTAGCTTCATTATTGGCTGAGCAGGTGATGATTTTTATTTAATTTAGCATTTTTTTAAATTTTTTATTGTTGAATAGATAAATTAATATTACATAGATATTTGGCACTGCTGGTTTAACTTAAAAGCTCATTTTGGACAACTGATTTCTATGTCAGTTTTCTTCTTGGCAAAAATTATAAGCCTAGTGTTTTCCAATATTCTCTGTGTAGTGTAGGTAGTCTTTAGACAAAGATGGTCTATTATAGGCCATTTATTCTCTCTCACTTTGGGACAGAATCTGTCAAGGACAACTCATGGTATTTGCTGATATTTTTTACTATTTACTTACATTTTTTCTGGGAAATTGTTAATATACTAAAATCTTTAGACTCAGTGTGGAACCAATTACCAATCATCTTATAGACCCTACGTCTTAATACCTGTTATTATAGAAGATCATGGAGGCTTATAGGACAGGCTCCTAAGAGACAACATTTCTCATGACATCCATAAAATAGAGGAGTATTTTTATTTCTTTTCTTCTTTTTTATTTGTGTCTAAATGATTTGATACCACTTTTCAGTGTCCTGGATATATGCCCCCTGCTAGAGGGAAACAAATATAAGTTGTCTTCTGTAAATTGATGATATACTTTTGTTGATACACATAAGTGCCCTCAATAACTCTGCTATCACACAACTGCTAAATTGTCTTTAAAATCAAAGTCAACACCTTTGAAAGGTGCCCTGCAACTGTCAGTTGGCTTGAATGTAATGAATGATTTGATACTGCTTGTCAGGTACATAGGGGTGCAATTTGCATTTGAAATACTTTGGAGGTTTCACCAGGACACAAATTTAGGACATTCTGTGGATATTTGTCAGAAATGTTAAGCTTGGCTGTGTCTCTCATAGTCTCCCGATAGTGTAGGTGGTCTTTAGACAAAAGCCTATGTCTATAGTGGATCATTTTAATGCCAACTTCAGCACAATATTTAAGTTAAAATGATGATGGTCGTGTTTTATGGGATACACTGGCAGTCCTAAGTTGCCTTTGGCTTGTGCTGAAGTAGACACAGTATGAGTTTTATGAAGAAAACATTGACTCCATCATTATTCCCTTTTCTCACCTAATTTTCCCTCTTTTATTTTCTTAAGAAGACCCCCTATCCCCCACCCTACCTCTGCCTGGCTGGTTGTTTTGCAGCTACTTAGATCTGCCAAGTATACCATTCTCAGGGCCTTTGCATGCAACACTCTTCTCTTTGCATGCAACATTTTTCTCCCACATATCTTAGTTTTCTTCCTCATATCGTGCTGGTTTCAGCCCAAATATTACCCTATCAGAGGGGTTGTCTGTGATTACTCTTTCTCAATAGCAACCTCACACTGCTCACCATGTTCTCTGTCACTTGGCCCTGCCTTATTTTTCCCCATAACCTTGACTACCGTCTAACATATGGTATTTATCTGTCTATGATTCTTTTCCCAACACTAGAATTTTTAACTCCATGTGAATGGCTGTCTGTTTTGTTTTCATGCCCATATTCCCATGTCTGTCACATTGTATGAAATCAGTACATTTTGAGTGACTAAATAAATCAATACAAACTGAAGAACATGTGGTCCCTCTAATCTAGTACTTATTCTAAATATACTCTTATATTACAAGGAGGACTGGACATGTGAGCCACACTGTTTTGTAACTAAATTGTGTCTGAGCACGATGCTCTTGTCCTCTACAGAGAGATAATATGAGGAATAGCAATGTGAAATTACTCATAATGTAAACTATGGGGTCAGGGATGGGACTGAGGCCAGTACCTCCTACTTCATTCAGTGGCTTCTTTATGAGGACTCCAGGGAGGAATTATTCTCATGTCTCGGTATTAGGAAAGGTTAGGCTTCTAAATTACAAGATTTTTGTTTAATTTTTAATATAATGCATGAAATCTTGCAAATGCTAGAAAACTTAACTCTATCTCTACTCCTCTTGTCTCCCACCTCTGATGAACTACCAGTCCGGACTGCTATTGCTTTTACTCCTAGGTTTATTATGACACTATCACTTACTAGTAATAACACATTATGTTGTACTGGGGGACTCTTTACAGATATTTGCACAGGTCTATGTTTCTGTAATAGCATCTTTTTGTTCTCACCCTCTAAATCCTCTCTATTTTTCAAGATTTAGTTCACTTTCCACTTCTTCCCCCACACATTCTTCCACCTCCCCGTCTCATGGTGACTTATATTTCCTTGGAGCTCTTATAACATTTTTGGGAACACATGTCAACTCGTGAGCTAATCATATATTTTTATATCTTGAATTAATATCTTAAGCTATAATTTCAACAGTTTTTCAGGTTTATTTTCCTTGCAAGACTGCAAGTTTCTTTAAGAAAAGCAATGTTGTCTTTGTATACCTATTTCCTTTCTGGGCTTAGGCTAGTTCACTAAAGTAGCCATTCACACAGCATGTTTAACTTCAGTTACTTTGGGATTCATTTACACCATGCTGTGCTATTCTGAGCTTTTGATAGTGTAATGAGACACCCTAGATCTCACTTGATAGTAACCACAGTAACCATAGTAACTGCATAGGTTTGGATGAAGACTACTTTACTTCTCTGGGCCTCAGTTTCCAAATCTGGAAATTGATAAATAGTCTATATTATCTCCACTGTATCTTACTCCTCTATCATTTTGGGGTGTCTAAAACTATCTTGTTTAACATCAACTAAATGCTAATAAATATTTTAATGAATAACTTAAGGTTCCACTGTAATTAATGCTATTGTTTCTATACAAATAAAGTATTAATATGTTAATATTGTGAAATATGATTTGCTTTAATAAATGTCCAAAAGTTTCAGTTGTATTCTTTTTCTAATTTGATGAAATTTAAGTTCATGGAAAATTACTATTTTAAAAATGATTATGCTTAGTGACCTTGAAATTTATTCTAGTCCTTTCTGCAGTATCTTACTATTAACAAATTGTGTAGATGGTAAAGGCTAAAAAGGACAACCTATATATAATTTTTCTTCAGTTATGTTTTAGAAGTGTCAAATACCTTATTTAAAATCAGTTATGGGGGAATTCCAGAATAGCTCAACAGGTTGGGCACAACTGCAAATTTCGGGGATTGAGTCCTGCCCCCTGGCCCATGCAAACCTGCGTGTTGAACTGAGGCACAACTGGTAACTGCCAGATAGCTACGAAGGTTCTTGCCTCCCATACGGGAGGCCCCAGTTTTGTTCCCACCCCACAGGGCCCCACATCCACCTGTGTGGAATGAAACCATGTCAGAACTAATGATGTACAACTATGGAGACTTCTCTGGGCTCTCCTCCCTTCTCTCTCTCTCTGTCTGTCTCCCCACTTCTCTCAAACAATAAAATTAATCCTTAAAAAAATTTAGTTATGTGATAAACAATGTTTGATAACCACAATGGCAGTTGATATAAAGTTATTGCCTGTTTCATAGATGAAATTAAGAACAATTTTTTTTTAATTGTGACTACAACCATGATCTTTTCTTACATACAAAGGTCACATATTTTGCCAATATTTCCTACTCTAGGTTTGAATGTAAAATGCTGTGAGAGCTAAGAATGTAATTGAAGGACTGCAAGACCTGTCTTCTGCTCCTCTGGGCAATTGATTTTAACATCAAAGGGACAGAGCAGCCAGTGGACATAACACAGGATTGCCTTCCCTCTTTCAACATCTCTTCATGTTTTGAATTCATTTGTAATAAAAAATGCTTCAGATACACAAGCAAAATACAGAGAAAATACTGAAAAAAAATCCCCCTAGCGTCACATTCTTTGGCACCAAATGAACTCATTTGGAGCAGGGGCACAACATTATTTAACAGCATTCTGCAATTTCAGACACCCGAGTTCTATCAGAAGCAATGTTTACATACTGTAGTGAATCTGTGACATACTTGTGAAACTCTTCCCTCACAGGTTACGTTCTAATGCCACCTGTGGGCCAATCTAATGGTAGGAAATACTTTACTACACTGAACTGACAAGTCCAGTCCTGTAATTTGCTTCTGTTGGGCCTAGAGAGCTTGTTGAGCACAGCTATCTATAACTTCTCTAATGGTCTCCTGTCTAAGCTAACTCTGTTTCTTTCAACTTGTTTATCATTTACCCTGATTCCCAAGTACTTTCCTTCTGGTCATGCTATTTTGCATAGGCTCTGGATTGTGCATTTTCTCTATGACAATATGGCTCCCAAGTTGAACTGGCTTCTCTAACTGTAATTCACAAGTTCAGGGTAAAACAGAAATATTTACTTCCTTGTCTTGAGATCCCAAGGATCTGTTCTATGACATGCTGAAATAAATATTATCAGTTGTTTAGCATCCACATGATCCTTTGGCTCAGGTTGGAGATACAGTTAACTGAAATCGCTAAAAAATGTCAAGGTTCATTACTCCAAGTTTCCCCTATTTTGCAGGCAAGTTTTTTGTTTGTTTGTTTTGTCGTTCATTTTTTTCTGTTTGTTTGTTTGTTATAACCTGGATGAAAGGATTTATATCAATTTCAAATTCTTTACATCAACCTAAAATTTCAAGTGTCCTAGGACTTCTTAATTTTTTCTGCCATTCATTGTAGTAAACACCCCTTTCATCTATTTCTACTGGCAGATTAAGTAAGAATAGCTTCTAGTTGCTTATTTACCATATTTTCCGGCATATAAGACGACCGGGCGTATAAGACAACCCCCTAATTTTACAGTTAAAACATAGGTTTAGGCCTATATTCCCTGTATAAGACTACAGCCTCGTTCTTGGGATGCATTACTAAATCGCTTTCCATAAGAGGGGCACCAAAATGCTCTGCGGCCAGCAATGTACAACCTTTGCATCTTGAATGTTAGTGGAACATTTAAGTGAAAATAGCATAGGGACAGATGGCAGTGAGACAGATCAGGACAGGAAAGATAGATTTAGGACTTTGAATAAATGACTCGTATTATGATTAGGGAGCTTTTCTGAGGAAAAAGTAAAGAATAGTATGGGGGGCGGGGGAGAACCTTAAAGAATATGTTAGCCTTCTCATTTCATAGGTAAAAATGTGAGGTTCACAGAATTAAGTGCTGCTCATGGTCATCCAAATAGCTAGTGTCAAGACCAGGACTAGAGCCCGTCTCTCAATACCTCCCCCACCACTCTTTCACTGCGGATGCTGGGGTCTCATGACTGGACTATGATGACAGGCCACAGTAATTGAGGTTGTGAGTGCAAAGAGCCAGAAGGAGTACAGAAGTGATAAGGGAAACCCATGAGGGTGAATTGTCACAGAATTTAGATACTTAAAAGTATCCAGAAGAAAGTTGATGCCCCCCCCCCATGTCTATTGTAGCCAAGAAGAAAACTGAGAATGGAAAATAAACTTTTAGTTTCAAAGTCAGGGTGGTCTCCAGCTTGTTCCTCTCTTCTGGTTCTCCATTCAGAACTGGCCGTGCTTCAGCTTCACAGATAGGATTATAAACATTTATAAGCCCACCATCATTTTCAACCAGCTTATTCTTTCCACAGATAATTATATAGCTTGTATTGCACTAGCAGTGAAGGAAATAAATTTAACATTGTTTATGACTCTGACTGACTACAAATTATGGCTAGCTCCAGGTTTATAGTCTATGGAAAAACTCATTTAATTAACTTGATAACACTTAAAATAAAATATTTTCCTTTCTTGTCTTTTGGAATATGACTTCTTTACCTGATACAAAAATGAAAAGAAAATCTGAACAATAAAATATAACTTAAAAGCATAGATCAAGAGTAAGACATTCAGGGTCAATTTCTCCTTCTATGGTACATATGCCACCTTTTGGGTAGATGTATAGCACTCTACTTGAACTGGACACTACCTTAAGAACCCATTGATTTAATAATTCAGCACATATTTATTGAGGATCTAGGTATCGTCCAGCATTAGAGATTGTTGAAATAGCAAGGTATGGAACTTATTCTCATGCAACTTAGAGTCTAGAAGATAAGGCTACCGCTAGAAAGAATTACATTATTAGAGCCCTCCCCCATATCTAACACAGTTGTGTTGAATGTGTAGAGGGAACGTACCAGTGAGTTTATTCAGGGGACCTAACTTAGTGTGGGAAGTTGTGTATGGGGAGTGGGGGCAGTGGCCAAAGAGTAACATTTAATCTGATACCTGAAGAATTTATAAATATTAACTGGGTAAAAATTAATACGATAAGCTTTCTGTCCAAAGAGAATAAATAGGCAATGTGAAGGCTCTGATGCAGAGAACAATAGAGATGCCTTCCTCACAGGGGTCATCAGAGGGGTCAGATGCTGCCCTCAAGGCCCTCTCGTCCAGCCCATGGATAACTTTTTATCTACGGAAATTTATGTGTATCCTGCCAAGATCAGCCGATTCTTTTTTATTTGGACCTCGAGTGTGTAGTCGGCCCCCAAACTGTTGTTTAATAGTTAATGTGGCCCTTGGGCTGAAAAGTTTGGAGACCCCTGCTACAGAAAGAAAATCACGTGCCTATAAATGCAGACAATGAGGATGAAATGTCACGAGAAGGAAGCTGCAATTCTACACGAGTGGGTTTCTCCTTTCCCCAGTCTCCTGACAGTTACACACCTGTGGTTTCTTACTCTTGTCATACTTTCTCTTTAGCGTCTCTTCTGATTCTTGGCATTTCCTCTTTAAAGTGTTTCTCTTTAACGGAAGTTGCCACATCATGGTGTTAATCACAGTCTGCTGGGTGATGGAAAATTTCAGGATTAAAAATATCTAACGTTTTCTTGGTGAAAAGGAACACCAAGGTAATTGATTCATTTTAGTTGAATGTGGACAAGAATCAGACATCACATATTGACAGCACGTTTCTCATAAATGTCCATGTTGAGTAGGTAATGACTGATGGGTGGAAGAACTGTTTTGTAAAATAAATAAATAAATAAATAAATAAAAGCAAAGAAGAAGGTGAGAAAGCAGGCATCTGTCTGGTTATTTTACCTTATTAAATTTATTGGAGTGACATTGGTTAGTAAAATTATATGGGTTTCAACTAATTTATATAATAAGCTGTGTATTCAAGGGATTTGCAAAAATATAAAATAATGCCACTATTCTAAAATATTTTTGCTTTAGAGAATATAGTATTTTTATATAACTGTGATTATGTTTGAGTTTAATATCATTTTAGATAAACTGATAAATACTTTAAAAATTTCTCAGCTTCATTTCTATTGTGATAAATACTTACAGATATAGCCCATATAAGCACAGCTCTTTGGGATCCTCAGTAATTTTTAGAGTGAAAAAAGTGTCCTAAAACCAAGAAGTTTGAGGATGGCTACATTAAGCCATTGTCTCCTTTGTCCTCCTGGATGTTGCAACTTGAACTATAAGAAATTTTTCCAAACATATCATTTGCTCCAAGAGAGTAAATTACAGTCAGGGTTCCTTTTTCAGATCTACTTTTTACTTCCCCTTCCTTGAGGTAAAAAGCATACCGTGTTGGGTTATTACAGCATGTAAAAAGTGGAGATGTTGGCTGTTTTATCTTTCCCCTAAGGCCCATTTTTTATTTCAGCCCCACTGAAAATGCTTTTGAGCCTCGGAGAGGAGCCCATTGGTTGCCTGCTGCCCATTTTTGACCACTGCCCTGGAAGGCTGATTTCATGCTGAGGCAGCAGTTGGTTGAAAACTCTGGTAATAGCAGAAAGTATTTTTTTGTCAGAACCATTCTCTGGGTCCCAAGCATTTTTAATTAAAGCTGTTCTGTAAATAGCTTATGTTCTTTTCTGCTGGATCTCACGAATCAGTAGAGACTAGAATGGTCAGGCTTAAGTTAAGACATGTAGCTGGAACCAGTAAATGAAAGTGTGTGGGTGAAATTGAGCTTCAGGGATTAACTACTATTACTTTTTTAAGAGAAATGCATTGCCCTTCCAGAGAAGATGGGATTTACTTTAAATAAACACCTAGAAGGTATTTTTCTTCTGCAGTGGTGGTTCCCTTTCACTTTTTAATAAATGGAGTTAATACTTCCTTGAAGATTACAGTCAAGTAAAAGGAAAAGACAGATCTTGAAGACATTTTTCATAGAGTCAGAGTCTTAAGGCAGCCCTTGGGGGTCACCAAGGATACAGGTATGTGATTACTTGCTCCTGACAATGCATGGTCTTTTAAATCCCATTATTTCTTTGGACTTTGAAATATGAATTTCTAATGGAAACCCAGCTTGTAAAGCCAAAAATAAGAGAAGTTTTAGGTGAAAAGGTGATCTCTTTGTCTATTTTGGAATAGCAAGAAAATGGAAAAAAAGTAAAATTAAATCAGGTACAACAGTAATTACCCTTTAAAACTGTTGTGAAGTGTTGTATTTGACTTCTGGGGGTTAGACGGTGAGGACCTCAATTTTATTTCTTTCAGGAAAAAAAAAACAAACACTTTTCAACTTTCCCACAGTTTAGTTATGAGGATGTTTTTGAGATTTTAAGTACCCACGGAATTTTTCAAGCATGTTTGTATGCTACTGGAAGCATGTTTGTACAGGGCTACTGCAGTTCATGGTGATTAGCATCCTTGGGCATTTGGATCTGGCAGGTAGAGAGTCTCTATTGAGCCTCAAGCCTGGGTATCACTTCGGTTGCCTCACGAATCCCTGTGCTTCTCTTCCGTGGACACTGTTACCATACGTTGCAATATGTCTTTATTGTCTGAATCCTAATCCATTGTCTTGAGGACAGAATGTGTCTGTTTCATTTCAGCTATATACTTGGCACATGGATAGTACTCACAAAATATTTATTGAGGGGGTAGATGGATGGATAGATGGATATCCAAAACTGTAATTGTTTCTTTTGATGCCAGATACACCTTTGTTTATTTCTAGAAATATTGCTTTTATTCAGGGCTTACCAATTCCCTGTATATTCACTGAAAACCTAGGTTTTGGGGAAGTGGGGGTGGCTCAGCGGGTTGAGTGCTTGCTTTGCAGCCCTGGGGAACCAGGATCAAGTCCTGGCCCCGGCCTGTGTGGACCCATAAGCTGAAGTGAGGTGGGCTTCCCATGCAGCAGGCCCCCAGTTTGGTTGTTGCCCTCCCCCCCCAGTTCAGCCCCTGGCTCAAGGGAGCATGACTCCCATGCAGGAGGCCCCCAGCCCTGTTCCCGCCCTGCGAGGTCCACTCCCACCTGTGTGAAACAAAACCATGTTGAAAACTGATGAAGTTCAACTGGAGACTGCTCTGAGTCCTCCCCCTTCTCTCTGTCTCTCTCTGTCTCTGTCAAAAATAATAAAATAAAATAAAAATTTAGGTTCTTCTCTCTCCCCTTATATACCAATGGGATCTTGGGCAAGTCTCTTAACCAGTAGGAATTCAAGTTTCTTTATTTGTTTAAAATGGTGGTTAATTAGTGTTTATTAATGTTCTTTCCAGCTCTAATAGTCTTTTATTTCCTGTGCTAAAAATCACATTCACAGTATTTTTAATAATTGCTTTTTTAAATTTTATTTTACCATGGCTGTGTTAGTTTGTTTTAAAAGTGCCATGTATGCGGAAGCCAGGATGGCTCAGTGGGTTAAGCGCTCACTTTGCAGCGCCAGGGACTGAGGATTGAATCCCGGCCCCGGCCCTTGTGGACCCATGTGCTGAACTGGGGAGTTCCCCCAGTTCAGTTCTCTCTCTGTCTCTGTATCTCTCTCTCTCTCTGTCAAAAACAATAAAAAAATTTTAAAAATTAAAAAAAATAAAAGTGCCATGTAAAGTAGAATATTTGGTGGCATTAATGTCGGGCACTGACACTAATCAGATGGTAACACTGAGAAAAATCAAGATTTTTAGGACCTGATTACCCAGTTTTGGATTAGCCAGGGTGTTCTTTCTCTGGTTGCCTCTAAGATACTGTTTATTGATCATCTTATGAAAAGGGGATTAAGAGGAATTAAAAACAAACAAACATCTGATTTAGTTATTTATTTCTCATATAGAGCTACTTCAAGAGGTTTGATGGGAGAGGAACTTGAAACTGTTGGCTAAAATACCCCTGGGACAGGGTCATGATGCTGTCCTTCAGTGAATGGTATCTCCTTAAAATTATTCTCTTCATTAGATTGGAAGGAGATATTCTGAGATTTTCATTTGTCTTTAACTTTTTTGAGATTGACAGTTGATGGAGTTTGGCAATTAGAAACATTTTTTTAGAGACATGGATCTCCGTTTTTCCTAGACTATGGCTATATCATTCAAATAAAGTGAAACTTGCCAAATTCAAACCACATTCTGTTCCCAAAATGGTATTTAATGTATGAATTCAAAGAGATGGCGCTGGTCATTCTACAGAGGGCAAAGCCTATTTACTTTTCCTGGGGCAATCAGATTTAGACTCTTGGCTTATTGCTCAGCACTCAGTACATTTTTATTCACAAATGTAAGATATCATGTCTTAGAATATTGATGCTGTTAATTCTCTTTTCCTTTGTCTGGTTGAATGCTTAGTACTAGGAACTTGTGATAAAATTATGGGCAATGAATGCCCATGCTGCAAGCGTATTAAAGGAAAAGCTGTGATGTACTTTCTGCCAAATAATTTCCATTCACCTGTCCTTCACAGCAATACTAGGAAACTATGAAATTGTTTACTTTGAGTAATTGTTAGAACCTGAGTAGCTTGGATTCATTAATTAGGTGTTACTTTCTATATAGTCAAGTGTATGTGACATGACAATCTCAGAGCGCTGTACTGAAAAGCTCATTCAGAATTATTAAAATGTGTTAAAGTGAGTCTTTAGAGGAGTAGAAGACCAGGACAATTAGAAAATGATCCATTGAAAATGTGGCAGTTGATCTGGGCCTTGCCACAAAGGTAGGAATTGGAGATGTGCCTTTGAGGTCCATCTATTGGAAGGAACAACAACTCGCAGATGGAAAGTACAGGTTGGATAGGGGAAGTGGCAAATAGTTTGGTGAGCTGTAGAAATATTTCAAGTAAGAAAGGGTAAGGCAAAACCCTCCCATAATCTGTATCAGCCCTCCTCCTCCTTCCCCTCCGCACCTCCCCAAATAAACCGCACCGTGTAGGTCAAACTAGCTAAGCAAAGCAGCTGTAAGACAAGAAGGCAAGGCCTCCCTGTCTCCCAGTCAGATTGCCACCTGGGAAGATATTCCTATATAGGTGGATCACCATTTTCATCCAGAGAATGACTGAGTTGAGGGCATCATTCAGACAACCATTTTGAACCTTTTTTCAGCTACAGGGCAAATCCTTCCAGATATCACTTCTTAGTAAACATCAGCTGTTTGCCCTGAAAGAACTAGACACAGATATGAATTGTAGGTATGAGTGCACTTATCACTGACTTTAGTTCAGACAGAGTGCATAGTGTTTGATCTCTGCCTATGGTGTAGTAGGTGCATAGTATATTATTTTCTGCTTTTTCTATTTCTACTATTTAGTTTGCTGTTAACTTTTTAAAAAAACTTTCTCATTGGCTTTTCTTTATTCTCTTTTAAAGGAGAGATTTAAGGAAGCTGAGGAAATATACCAAGCTGGAATAAAGAATTGTCCAGATAGCTCAGACTTACATAACAACTATGGGGTTTTCTTAGTTGATACCGGTAAGTAAAATTAAAGAGAAACTGTGCTGTTGATATTAGATAATTCTCTCTCTCTCTCTCTCTCTCTCTCTCTTCAAACACATATACATGCACACACACACATACACACAAAATAGCAACCCCACACAAATAATGCCTGAGAAGTTCAATTCGCTGGGCTTGGCAGGACGCTCACACCATTAACAGTCACATTGTATCACAGGGCTGTCGTTTCTCTAAATAACCAGGCTCAGTTCAGTAAAATCTGCCCAGTTCTTATAATTATATCTCTAAGGAAGACTCCTTTCATGATTTAATGAGTAGCAGTCTTTGAGTGTCATTTATACAAGTTTATAAATCTGTGATAATGAAATGCTCCTCTGCACGGGTGTACAACCTGCTGCTAGTTACTGGCAGATGCTAAGTGCTTTTCTACAACTGATGAAAAAAGTCTTCAGGATTGTTTTGTTGTTCTTCAGGTGATATACATTACAGAAACTGTATTATCATAATTGGTAGAGTATTTTTATATGACAGTGCCATACAAAATACACTTACTCCATCTTATTTAATATAAAACTTTACGGATCAGGGATTCTGTTTTCTTTATGACTTGTGCCCCGTGTGCTGTTGACATGTTATGAATACTTATAAAGAATAAAGATATTTGAATTTAATGCAAAGCACCACTTCATTCTCGTTGACTATTACACTACCTGCTCTGCAGCAAAATTTAATTTTAGTAATTTTGTCAATATGAAATACTTGAAAGGGTCTTTATTTTCAAGAGTATTGGAAGTTCTTCTGTTTTATACAACTCGAAATTATGTTCTGATTCATCTAAGAAAACAGCCCCTATTTTTACATGTAAAATTGTTTTGTAGTGCCACCTGCTGGCTCATTTCAATATAATGATAAACTGGGTATCATAAAAATGTAAAAAACGAGAAGAGTTCTCCTTTATCCTGTTGTGTTCCTCTTCTTTCTACTTCAACAACAAAAAAAGAACACCCTAACCCACACCCCTAATAAATCTCACTTACCACACTGTATATCTTCCACCATTTTTTTTTATACTAGTGAAATTCTCTCCATCACCAGTAACCTACACAGATATCTATAAGTACGTAGTTTTTTTTGGTACCTCCTAGTCAAACTTGCATTCAAAAAAGGTGCACTTGCAAAGATGTCTATAGGCAATGAACATTCCACTCCATATAGAACTTTTGGCTCCTCTCCAGTTCAGTCACTTGGATAAAATTTCTCCAGGCAGCTTCTTTTGGGAAACTTGATTCTTGTTCTGGCCTTTACCCTCACTTGCCCTGGAGTTTTTGTTAAGTCTCTTAGTGTCTTTGCACTTCAATGTCTCTATCTGTAAAGTGATCATTTTGTTTATTTTAAAATATCTCTTCAATCCCAAGAGGCAGGTAAGTGACATCAAAGGCAGCTAAATAGTATCAAAAATACCTATAAGAATTATGTGACATCACTTAATTAGAGTGTGTTACAATGCCCAATGCATTGTACAAATACAAGGTGGTATTATTATATAAGTCCCATTAGATAAATCCCACTTAAACAAAAAATGTCTGATTTGAAAAGATTTTCAAGGTACAGCTGATATATATTTAAAGCAGTATCTCAATTACTACATTGTGTTACAGTAATTGAGACAGGCCCTTAGAAATTGCTTCAGGACAGTTTTCTTTGCATAATAGCATATACTATTTATTATTTTTTATATAATGAGAAACAACAATATTTTGTGTAAAAACAATCACCGATAATCTCAGAATACCATATTAGCTAGTGCAATGGCCAGAAAACACCTTGACTAAAATAACATATATAATAAAAGAAATAGGTTTTAGTTTCTATTGCTTTTTTATCATTAATTTCTTTGGAAGTGAGAATGCATAGTGAAATGGTTCAAATTTAGGCAGTGGCAAGGAGAAGAGGCCAAAATACAAGGTAAGTTCTAAAATGATGAGTTGACTCCATAAGGCAAGCTTGTCCAGTGGGCGGCCTAGGGGCTGCATGTGGCCTCAGACGACTTTGAATGCGGCCCAACACACATTTGTAAACTTTCTTAAAACATATGAGATTTTTCTTGCAATTTTTTAAAGCTCATCAGCTACTGTTAGTGTTAGTGTATTTTATATGTGGCCCAGGACAATTGTTCTTCTTCCAACATAGCCCAGGGAGGCCAAAAGGTTGGACACCCCTGCTAGAAGAAGAATGATGTACATCAGAAGAGAAATTAAAGAGCTTGTGTATTTTAAGCTGAGGCATGTTCTGCTCTTACCAACCCACCACTGGTTATAGGCTCTGCAGAGAAGGCAGTGGCCCATTACCAGCAGGCCATCAAACTCAGCCCAAGTCATCACGTGGCCATGGTGAACCTGGGGAGACTCTACAGGTCTCTGGGAGACAACGGTGTGGCCGAAGAATGGTACAAACGGTAAAGTTGTTTTTCTTTATTTTGCACGTTGCCCAAAGACCTCTTCAAGTGCCCATCAAATTGTTTTGTAATTTTCGAATATTTTTTAAGTATGATTGGCACACAATATTACATCAGTTTCAGGTGTACGACATAGTGATTCTACATTTACATGCATATACCTTAGGACATGATCACCATGATGTCTAGTAACCATCTGTCACCATATGAAGTTATTCCAATATTATTGACTATAATCATCAAATTTTTAG
Organism: Craseonycteris thonglongyai; assembly: GCA_004027555.1. Taxonomy (NCBI): domain Eukaryota; kingdom Metazoa; phylum Chordata; class Mammalia; order Chiroptera; family Craseonycteridae; genus Craseonycteris; species Craseonycteris thonglongyai. The sequence continues at coordinate 7,237 of PVKE010005050.1, read as the reverse complement.
TTAATTGGAATAGATGTACTCAGAATATTAGCACATTTTGCCAGTGCAGGCAATGCAGATTCTCTTCTCCAAAGAGAACAGTGCAACGCTATAAATGGTATCTTAATTAATGACTTTTTCACCTGGTGGTTAGAACATGGTGCTAACCCAAGGTTACAATTTAATTCCCACTGATTAGTTCACTGTTTTCTGAAACTGAACTGTAACCCGAACCATAAATGGTTTCAAAAGTGGTTATAGGGGAAGCCAGGATGATTCAGCAAGTTAAGCACTCACTTTGCTGCCCTGGGGACCAAGGATCAAATCCTGGTCCTGGCCCATGCGGTATGCTGAACTGGGACGTGCTTTCCCTGCGGGAGGCCCCCAGCCCAGTTCCTGCCCTGCACAGCCCCTGCCCACCTGTGTGGAAGAAAACCATGTCGAAAATTGATGACGTTTAACTATTGAAACTGCTCTAGGCCCTCCCCACTTCTCTCTGTCTCTGTCAAAACAAACAAACCAAAAAATCATACAATAAATCTTTTTAAAAAATGGATATAGATGAATTACTGTGCATATATCAAACGAGTCTACCATTATTAATGGAAAAGATCTTTGGGGCTCAGTGTCCATACTGGTGGGTCACTAGAGACATTCTTATGGTCACAGGATAGCACCGTGCTAATTTTTATTTCAACATTCTTGATATAAAAACAAAGACCATATTGGAGCCAAGTCTCAAATCTGGACAGTCATTCCTAAATCTAAATTTTGACCTTTGGACATGTACCTATTAGAAGAAAAGTGTTAACTCGCCTTTCTCAAAACTCAGCGCCCTGCAGGTCGCTCGCAGAGCTGAGATACTGTCACCCTTGGGAGCACTATATTACAACACTGGCCGATATGAAGAGGCTTTGCAGGTGTACCGGGAAGCGGTGGCCCTTCAGCCTTCTCAAAGGGAGCTCCGCCTGGCGCTGGTGAGTGACTGGACTGAAGAAAATGAAGCTAGGAGCAGGCGCACAATGTGCACTAGAGGGAGCAGTGAGCAGTAAGCCTCAGAACTGGAACTGGATTGCTGTAATCTATTCATTTTATGAATATTCACCTAACCAACATTAGAGTAGGCTGACCAGACATACTATTTGAAACGGGGCAGTACCATTGTTTTCTGTCCTGTTTAAAATGGAACATCTGGTCAGCCTATGTGAGAGCCAGTCACAAAAGACATAGATGCTAAAAATTACTTAACTTTTTGTTTTGAAATAATTACCAGCTTACAAAAATGTGCAAGAATACTAAATATTTTCATATATACTTTTATCCATATTGATCAGTTTTTAGCATTTTGATGCATTTATTTATCACCCTGTCATATATGTTTGCTTGTGTGTATATGTGTTCATATACATATTTTAATACAATGTGGATATTTAGACATGTATACATGTGCATATACATATTATCAATACATTACTTTTTTTCTTGAGCCATATGAAAATTATTGGTTTCATATCATTTGTTTCTAAATACATCAGCATATACATATAGTGCCTAAGAATGAAGAGATTCTCTAATATTACCACAGTACGATTATCAAATTCAGGAAAACTAGTAACACTATTTTTTATTTTAATTTTTGGATCATTACTCTTTCTTTCCTTAGATTTGCAATAAATTGAACTTATTACAGACATAATGTTCTGTTGAAATCATAAGAAATCATTTCTCTTTTTACATAATTGAATCAACTTTTTTTTTTAAAGGCGTGCTCATTTCATTGGATATCTTTGATGTCCCTTCCATTCATGCACAAATGCATGCACGTACCGAAATAAATAAACAAAGAAACAACAACAAAATTAAAGGCTATAAGCTGTGGTAATTCAGCTGTCTGTGAGTCACAAATAGATGCTGAGCACTTTTGTCTTCGGTACTTCCTGAAAGCCTCTGTTCAGGGATGCTTTAGTGGATAAGATATCAACAGTGTCTTCTAAGCCAAGGTTGGTGTGGTTTCGCAGGCACAGGTTTTGGCCATGATGGGTGAGACAAAGGAAGCTGAGAAGATGACCAATCACATTGCATCAGAGGAGACCGGATGCCTTGAATGCTATCGCCTGCTGTCAGCGATCTACAGCAAGCAGGAGCTTCACGACCAGGTACAGAGGGCACTGTTTGGAGTTGTTTGGAGTCATGGGAAGAAGATGGGGTGTGCCCAAGTGGTTCTCCAGGCTGCACAGTGACAAGGCTGAGCCGTCTTGATTGTTACCAGTTGACATGTCCTATCCTATGGGAACTTTGCACAGATACCCACTTACCTCCGAAGATGTGCCCTTGCAATAAATTTTCTTGGCTCCTTCTTGGTTTGAAGATGTTATGTGGTATTCTCTCATTTGGTTTTTTAGATAACTCTATAAAAAGAAAGACCAATATTTGAATGCTTTGTCATTTTCCACATTTCTCCAAATCTGTTTTTATAGAAGCCTTATAACAACCCTATAAGGCAGGTCAGTGGCCCTGTGTTGCAACTGTTATTATTTCTATTCATTTTAAACATCACGTAATCAGTGAATTTATGAATTGACACGACAAAATATGTGTTGAATGCCTGCTATGTGCCAGACACTGTGGTAGGCACCAGGAATAAATGGTGTTAATAAAAAATCATTGCCCTTTTCCTCATGGAGGTTATAGTAACAGAGGAAACAGAGATTAAACAAATAATCAGAAAACCAATGTAGCTGTGCTCAGTTATGCCTTGAGGAGTGACATGGTCCCTAAAGAGGACATAGTCATGAGACCTGAATGGTCTGGGAGGTCAGATTGCCTGCAGGGTGATGTGACAGTGAAGGCTGAGTGACCAATAGGAAGTCTTAGGCAAATAGGATGGTGAAAAATTCCAGGCAAGCAAAAGCACATGCAAAGGCCATGTGGCAACAGTGAGTGGCCTCTTTGAGGGAAGGCATGAGGGGCAAGGTACGCTGTGAGATGCAGATGCAGAGGTTGCTGGTGGTTAGCCTCTAAGGCTTGGCACCAAGGCTGGGTTTTGTTCCTCATCCTAGGAGAAACTTTGGTGTTTTAAAGAGAACAACATTGTCAGATTTGTGCTTTGAAGGGATCTATAGGGGGTAGAGAGATGGGTACAGGCATCAGAGTAGGCACCGGGGATCTAAGAGGAGGCTGTTAGAGTGGTCCAGGCTGAGATGTGGTGAGGGAAAGACTTCCAAAGCCAGATCTTGTTGTTTTTCACCTGGATTACACAACTTCCCTGTAAAGGGGTCAGGGAGAATTTATTGTTGGTATAAATGGGAAACCTGGAGTATGGGGAAATTATTTTATCGGAGTCACATTATTTCTCAATGAGAACAATGAAGAATATGTTTTGATTGTAACTCACCACACTAGGTAATGCATAACAAAAATAATAAACTTTATCATTTAAGTAAGTTTTTCTTCATTTAATCTACATTCATTGTCTTAATTTTCAACCTGTCCAGGCACTTGATGCTATAGACAAGGCTCTCCAGCTGAAACCAAAGGACTCAAAAGTTGTATCCGAACTTTTTTTCACAAAAGGAAACCAACTAAGAGAGCAGAACCTTCTGGACAAAGCTTTTGAGGTACAAACACTTAATAAAATTATGTTATTAAATTCATGGATTAAAATTAATATGCCCTCAATCTTTAATAAAGCCTATACAGTAATGTCTAACCTCATTGGCACTTTTGTAAATTTTCTGCTTTATTCACATAATATTATATATTGACTTTGTGTAACTGAGCCTCTGATTTTTGACTATTCAGAATTCTACAATACCTCCATGTTATTTTCTGAATTAACACCTTTAACTTGATGTTTGAACCATTCCACGTTTTGCCCGCAAACTAGCTTCTCTCTCTTTCTCTCTCTGTCTTCAGTTCCCCCTCTAGTCCAGCTGTTCTAGTGCCTGAATAATTTTGGGCATTTCTACACTCTCCCCTGTAACACCCGCCCCATTCCAACCTTAGACCCTCTGCAGATGCCAACTCATTCACCAACACACAGCCTGTGCCCTCCCCCCTCAGGAAGCCCTCGGTCCCATTCTTTCTCCCAGTGCCCTTGTTTCCTCTGAAGTCTTAAAACCCTGTCTCTAACAGTCATTGTGTTCTTATCCGTCCCTGCTCCCTACCCCTGCACGTATATGCATATGGTTTAACTCCCCAGTTAGACTGAAGTTGTTCTTGTTTCAGAAAGAGCCCACTTCTTCTGTGTTCTAAAAAAACATAGTATGTTGCGTCTGATAGATGTCCAATATTTACGCTTTGGAATACAGTTGATACACAATTTGAAACTAAAAAGACATTTACAAACATAAATAGAAATATTACAGAAAGACCATACATTTTCTTTGTGTGTGGGAAATCTACAAGTTGGAATTAATGAAGTAAAAAAATTACACTAAATATATCATGGGAAAGTCAAATTTCAAATGATATAATTGTTTCTGAAAATAGTGAGTGGACTTTGAAGTATTATAAGAAAACACTTGCAAAGTTATTTAGAAAAACTAACTTGAATGTGAATCCTTAAAACAGAAACAGTGGCGTATTTGAGGCAGAAATTGTGTATTATTCTCTGCCTTGGGCACATTTCCAGTATCATCATTTCTTAATGTAACTAACATGACAGTGTAAAATTAATTGATGAATTAATTATTTATGAATATTTATATAGGATCTATATCTTAGATGTTGTACTGAAAACAAGTATTTTCTATTTGAGCAGTGGATCAGATAATCATTATAGAGTAGCTAAATTTATGAAGAGTAGGGGCAGGACCATGGACTGGTAATAGCAGCTAAAATGTGTTAGCACTTTTATGTATGATTCCCATGTGTTATTAATTTAATCTTCACAACAATTATATAAGAAAGGCCTGGTCATTTTTTCCCTTTATGGTTAAATAAACTGAGACTCCGAGGTTATATAACTTGCTCACGATCACACAGAGGATAAGAAATAGAGCCAGTAGTATTCCATTGTATAAATGTACCACAACCTCTTTATCCAGTCATCTATCAGAGGACACTTTGGATGGAAAGTAAGCAGATTCTGGGTGGTGAGCACATAATGCGATGTATAGACAATGTAATGTAGAATTGTACACCTGGAAACAATGTAATTGATATCAATTAATGTCACCCCAATAAATTTAACCAAAAAAAAAATGGAGCCAGGATTTGCCTCTATATCCCATCTACACTGCATCCCATCCCTGTTGATAAAAATTAAGACATACTTTTCAGGGTTTTTTTTAGCAGCTTTTTAAGAGAATATAATTTCTTAATATTTCCTCTTCTAAAACTAAAATAGAGGAGGGATGGAGAGATTCTCGTTACTTTATGAATCTGTTTGATTGGATTCTTGCTAATGAAAATAGCAAGGAGCATTAAACTAGACACACACATATTTAGCTTTGTAATTAAACACTTTGTGAAGGCAACAGTGGTAGCCTTTAGTTTCATTTAAGGTGACCACTCTTACATTCAAGACTCAGTGGTGAGCTTGCCCTTGATGCATAGGAGCAGGCAAAATATTAAAAATATACATCACAGGTATTACATTAATGGAATACATGTTACTCAAGGAAAAATAATAACAATAATAATAATAATAGGGGAAGCCAGGATGGCTCAGCAGGTTAAGCGCTTGCTTTGCAGTCCTGGGGACTGAGGATTGAATCCCGGCCTTGGCCCGTGTGGACCCATATGCTGAACTGGGGTGTGCTTCCCATGTGGAAGGCCCCCAGCCCAGTTCCTGCCATGCACGGCTCCTGCCCACCTCTGTAGAATGAGTTCATATCAAAAACTGATGATATACAACTATAGAGACTGCTCTCCCTGCCCCCCGCCCCATTTCCCTCTGTCTCTCTCTGTCAAAAACAATAAACTAAATCTTTTAAAAAATATTAAGTAACATGCATCTTGTCTGCAAGAATTTAAGCATACACTGAATGACCAGGTCCCTGGTATAGTGCAAGGGGTTACTGCAGTGAGGGTCAGCTGTTTAGGAGACTACCCAAAGATTCTGTGATTATAGAAATTGTTTTCCTCCCGACTCCATTTGTAGTAAAAAAGGCTGAAAAGGCCCATTTTCTGGCAGGTCCTGGCCAGCAGGGAATGATGCACTGTAATAGAAATCACTTGGATTCCCTGCAGGTGCCTTCAGCTTCTTTAAGTCCAAATGTTAGCTCTGCAAGAAAATTACACATTTTGGTTTCCTCCACTTTAGAATCATCAACGTTAAAAAATAATAGAAATAAATGGAAACACCTGTGGACTAGAAGTGACTGTTCATTTTTTTAATCGTTTAAATGTTCACTTGTGAAGAAAGTGGTTTCCACAGTTTGTCATGTTAAAGATGGATTCTGGTTTCCCATCCTGAAGAGACTTCTTATCTATTTAGAGCTATAAAGCAGCAGTGGAACTAAATCCAGATCAAGCACAGGCCTGGATGAACATGGGTGGGATCCAGCACATCAAGGTAGGAGAATAATTAACTTCCAATTCAGCTGGATTTTTCTTTTGTTTTCCCTTTTTGTCTTCTCTCTTAAAAGATTGAAAAACTATTATTCATTTCCTCTTTGAATTAAATAAATACTGAAAACCTAGTTGCTTAAAAATGAAATTAGCATAGTTTATGTTCACTTCATATTATCTGGACATTTACTATCATGAAGCCATTTAAACAAATAAATCTATATAAATATTGTAATAACTATGTATGGTGTCAGATAAGTACTAGATTGATCAGGGTGATAGATAGGGCTAGGGAGACAGTGTGAAAAGAACACAGAAAAAAATGAATAAAAATGAATAAACAAAACGATAAGCCCGTACAAGTTAGATTTCATGATTTTATTTATCATAAAGAAAATCATATATAAGAGAAGTATCGTCATAGAACAGTTACAGTCTGCTTACATGAACTAAAGCCTTGCTAGAGTTCACTATAGCTTATTTTTCTACAGCTTAACTTGCTGTCAAGAAAAAGTGTTACTTTAAACATTACCTTACTATTTCTTTTTTTTTTTTTTTTTTTTTTTAATCTTTTCACATTTATAGAGAGAAATTATCTTTTTGTCTTCAGTGCATATTTATTTCTATTTTACTTTTTGACAGATAGAGAGAGAGACAGAGACAGAGACAGCTAGAGAACCGAACTGTGGGAACTCCCCAGTTCAGCACGTGGGTCCTGCCTGGGCCGGAGCCGGGATTCGAT